>CM076574.1:1223273817-1223400338 GCA_034641835.2 Pinus albicaulis
TTCCGCATATGTTCTATGCCATTTCGCAACAACACTGAAGTAGATAGAACATAGTAATAGATCGATAAAAGACAAGCCAAAATAGAGATAATAAATGGTGGTGTTACGGTGATCAGCAGGATGCTTCTACCAGCAAAGTCTCCAATAGGTCATTTAGCCAAGCGTGTCACATGTAACCTAGAACAACCCAAAAAAATAACAGTCCATACATATATCACAGCTTCAACCCTATCCAGAGAGATAATTCCTCCACAAAAATGTGTGTCAATTGAACTCTAAGACTCTCCAATATATAGGAATCTTTGGGGGTGTGTGACACATCCTTTAAGACATTTAAGTCTATATTTTATTCAAGGCCGACCTAGCACATAAGTGGAATAAATTCAAAGTACATGTTCTACTCATCCAATCAAAATGATATTTAGATCAATCTTACACCTCTCCGAAAGAGGAATCCAATAAAAATATTGGGATCATCATCTGAGTAGTACAACCTGGAGTTTGGACCTAGTTGTCCAATTTTAACACTCCCTCTCAACTAGGGAGAACTCCATCCACAAGTGAAATCTAAACATCGTGCGTCATCCCACTGTAACTTGCTTTGCTGGCCTCTTTATTTCAGAACAGAAGTGGTTCAATCACAAATACATCATTCCCGGCTGACAGATTCAGCCCAGAGGTCAAAACCTCTATCAGACTCACAAAGAGTCTCCAACCAACTCGAAGTTGGTTCATCTGACTCGAAGTCAGGCGGAGGTCTGAGACCTCACAAGACTTGATCCCAGATCAAGTGGTTGGACCGTGTCATCCTAGATAAAGAGTACGGAAATCTACAGTCATCCATTAGTCTTTGCCTACCCCTGAGAGTCTCTGGCCTCAACTCATGGCCAAATGAAAGGTGCTTCCCATGAACTGAACTCGATGGGTAGGATGCATATGGGGCACAAATAATGAGAGGTGAACCAACTCAATCGTCACAATGGTGGGCTAGAATCACACCAACAAGGTTTGGCAAGCCTAGCCCTGTGGTTGCTTATAGCTCTGAGAAGCTATCCCCAAAGCTCCCAGAGCTCCCAGAGATCATCGTCCAATAGGACCCTCAGAATAAGGTCGTTCCACGATACCAAGACTCTCATGGAAGGTTAGGAACTTGACCTTCCCCAGGGGCTTTGTGAGAATATCCACGACCTGCTCATCAATTCCTATATGATCGAGCCTTACGGTGCCTCGCTGTACCATATCCCGGATAAAGTGGTACCTGATATCAATATGCTTGGATCAATCGTGGAACACGGGATTCTGCGGCAAATGAATCCCCCTCTGGTTATCACAAAGTATAATGGTGGCATCTAGCACATGCTCGAACAACTCACTGAAGAGCTTTCGCAACCAAGTGAATTCACAATGGGTCATACATGCTACAATGTATTGGAAACGCCAGTGGTGCTCAAGTCAAGCGACTACCGTTCTGCCGGCGAGATCTACTTGTAGTAGTATCCGGATGTGCTCTTGATCCACCACATGACTCCAACCATCATCGGTATATCCATGAGTGTCATACTCCTGGCAGTGTATCTCAGCCCATGGTCTATCGTGCCTCAGAGATATCTCAAGAGTTTCTTGGCACCAACCTAGTGAATGTTATGATCAATCATGTGTTGATTCAAAGTGTTCACTGCACAACATACGTCCGGACGGGAGTTTACTAAGAACATCAGGGCCCCTACGAGTTGACGATACTCAGTAGGATTTGACAATACCGGCCCAGTAGCGCTGCCACTCAACTTCTTGAAGTTGAGTTCCATTGGTGTTGACACGGACTTGCAGTCCACCATACCAAAAGCTTCATAATGTATTCTCCTTGAGAAAGGAAAATCTCGCCAGGTCTCTGCTAGACCTCCAGGCCTAGGCATCAGTCCTAGGTCCTTCATCTCGAACTCAGTAGCAAGCTCCCTCTTACACTAATGAATGAGAGGGTCAGCACTTGTCAAGAAGAGATCGTCCACATACAGCACCAGAATGAGAGGCTTCCCCTGGACAACCTTGAATTAAAGGTTCGGATTAGCATTACTTCGAATGAAGCCCAGCTTCATCAAGTAGCTATCTATCATCTCGTACCAAGCTCTGGGTGCTTGCTTCAGCTCATAAAGGGCTTTCTTCAACCTGCAGACATGGGTGTCCCTATCCTGGACTTCGAACCCCAGAGGTTGCTCAACATACATCTCTTCCTTTATCGCATCATGCAGAAATGCGGTCTTTACATCCATCTGATGAATGATCCATGCTTGATTTTGTATCGAGGTGACAACAGCTTTGCTTTGATCTGTGGTCTAGGAACCATCATCCTTGCATCCTTGCAGATTTAGATACTTTACAGCTTCTTCAAATGATTCAGGCTCATATTGTGTTCATGGCAGCTAGATACCTCTGGTATTTATATGGCTTCTTGGTTTTCTTCCAGAATCCCCCTCTGAAGCCATATGTCTTTGAGCCATGAGGATCTTCTTGCGTTCAGCAATGATATTAGCTCAGGAGTATATTCAGAGATGTATTCTCCCTCTTAATGCCAGCTTCTCTCGAGAGAGAAAAACATCTATTTCAAATGAGGGCATCCCAAACACCAATTTGGAAAGGTGACTTAATCTTCCACAGTCAAAGCCATCCAACAGGCTTTGTTGATTATGGTTCAAGATCTGAAAGCTGCCGAAACACATTTTATCATTTTGCTCCAGGCTGCGCATAGGTGTCTATGTTAACTGCTACATAGGTGTCCATCTATGTCACTGTCCAACAGGGAGAATATATCAACAAGCCTCAACTTGTGTTAGAAGTCTTGTTATTCTGAGGAGGTCTGTTGTAGCTTCCTCAACCAGCCCTCTTCACTGCGACCCACAAAACTAGGAATCCAACATGATTCCTTCTCTCATAATTCTGCACTTTAGAGCTTCATCTACTACATCTGACATCTCATCCAGGGCTGCTTCTTATTTACAGATCTGCCCAAGACTTCAGATCTCAGTTCTACGATTTTTCTCCTAAATTTCACAGATCTAGGAACCGATCATACAGATGTTAAAACATAGAATTTTACCCTTCTTCATGACAGTCCATGCAAATCCAGCACAGTCATAATGGTACTCCTACTCATCAATGTTTCTTCCCCAATCATCCAATAGGATAAAGCTGGACAAGACACTTTCTAAGGTCACTGTCAATAGATTAAGTCCAGGTATATGCTGGTTCACAACCACTGTCATTAGTCAACAGTATCATAATACTGTTAGATGAGGCACTGCACTGCCCCTCAAGTCATCAATAAATGTTACATGTGATCCTTTGTTTATGCAGATCTGGGCCACTTAGGGATAGAGCTTTTCTAGCTTCCTTTACACATAGGAGACCCACAGTTGGGGCACCATTCAGTTCTGAGCACATAGAACTCCCAAGCCATTAGGCCTTCTAAGTCATTCTAATATGTTGCCTTGTTGACTAGACAATACTTTCCAAACAGTTCCTGAACTTTTTGAAAGACAAGTTCTGTTTTCTAGTTTGAGTGTTGCTAAACATACAATCTGTGCAATCTACAGATTTGATCTGCATGCCTGGAATAGTGTCTTCTTTGCAACAGAAAGGGCGTGTCCTTCATCAGAATGCTTGCTCATGATCAGTGATGAATTGCAAAGTGAGCCCACTTTCTGTTGTACGAGGTCCTTAATCACAGCAAGTCTAAGACACCTTATCACCTTAGCATATCACAAAGATGACAAGCACATGATCCAAACACTGGCCCACAAATCATGGACCCAACATGCCTCCACAAGACACTGCTGTAATATGTTTGCTCTATTAGTTTACTGCATTCCAGGTTAGGGACTGCAGCCCCAGTTTCACCACACAATCAGCAAACAAACCCTACTGGGGTTGCGGTTCACCTAGGAGGGGTTCCTCCAATGCCATACTGCCTACTTAGGCGGCCTCTACCCTTGATAACCTTCTAATTTTTGGCCCACCTGTGTGCTATGCCTTTAACAGTGTTCTGCATCTTCAGCAAACTGGCCTCTTATAGGCACATTCTATACTGCCCTTCGCTGGTCCCTAGGGCTAAATTTCTTTATATGGATATAGTATGGTCATGACATCGCATTGTCTGTTATAGTCTGGTGGGCATCACACTATATTTTATAATTGGATTGACAGCGTCCCGTTATATTTTAAAATGATATGGATCTCTCATATCTGAAATGATTGTGGCATTGTATTGCACATTGGCTCAACGCATCGCAACCTGTATCGATGCACGGTGGCATTGTAACTTGGCTTAATGTAGTGTGGGATCGAATAACATGTACTGGTACTTTCCATCATTGCGCTTTCTATTGCTGCCATTATCAGAGGCCTCCACTGTTAAGCCGAATGGCTCAAATTCTTTGAGCATAGTCACTGTGTGCACTCTTAAGCCCATGTTTGTACAAAACTAGACAATCAATTTCGTCCTGTTCGTTTGTCCTCTGAATGGAAGGGCAGAGATGGCTTACAGAAGCCAAATACTTCAATTTAATGTTAGTTATTTCATGTCAGGGAATTCATAAACATTTGAAGAGATGCAATAGACATCCCGCACGCTCCCACACAAAAAATATTCACGTCATTCAGTTGAAGTTCCGCAGCCCGAAGATTCGACCTTCCAATTAAGAGAAAGTGAAGCCAGACAACAGATATATCGTTCCCAATTACACACAAGAACAAAAATTTTGTTTTCAATTTCTCCCGGCAATTCGTCCAAATAACGCAAAGAAAATCCCAGTCTTTTAAATCACTGTAGAGTCTGGGTTGCTCCTGGTAGTGACTGCGGCTAGGCCCATTCACACGATTCATTACGAAAAAAAATTTGCGGCTTCATTATTAGTGTCAGTCGATCAAAGAGAGAAGCGAATTCGACTGACATGGCTGTATTATGATATTGCATGAACACCATGGCGGAGGGCATCCCACCATTCCAGAGGCTATTGGGGCCATCCAAAACGGCGGGGGTGATGACTGGGTTGTTTTCCTTTTCGTCCATGTAGCCGCCGGGACGACAGGCCAGATCTTGAACAAGGCGCTACCTCTTTGGGCCGTAATCGATTCGGTCGCTGCCTACTCAGCTCAGAAGAAACAATTGCGCAATCCATCGACCTCATCGTAGAACCAGAAAACAAATTGAAGTAGGTTTCAATGCCCTTCCTCTTCTGCATCCTCATCTAAACAGCCGGGGCACCATGTCGATGAAGAATCGATCGGCGACGAAGTTATCTAGCGGCCATGGTTGCGTTGTCCACCGCACGCACTCACCATTTACTAGAATTCCACCAATGAAGCCTGCAGGTATAATAATAACGAAAATTACTCGGCATCATCCAAATCGTTGCAGAAATGAACCATTTGCCCTTGATTGGTCGGTGGCCACTGTACACGCTATCACCAGCGTTGAGTTCTTCTTTACCTCGGCTTATATGCCTAGCAGCCTTGGCGCTAGAGCGGCCTTATGAATTTGATTTTCAGCCTTAAAACATCCTTTCAACAGATCTGTCCATAGATTGGACTTTGTCTTTCCCTTCGCTCTGATACCATGTTAAATTCCGCATATGTTCTATGCCATTTCAGAACAAAACTGAAGTAGATAGAACATAGTAATAGATCGATAAAAGACAAGCCAAAACAGAGATAATAAATGGTGGCGTTACGGCGATCAGCAGGATGTTTCTACCAGCAAAGTCTCCAATAGGTCATTCAGCGAAACGTGTCACACGTAACCCAGAACAACCCAAACAAAGAACAATCCATATATATATCACAGCTTCAACGCTATCCAGAGAGAGAATTCCTCCACAACAATGTGTGTCAAATGAACTCTAAGTCTCTCCAATATATAGGAATCTTTGGGGGTGTGTGACATGTCCTTTAAGACATTTAAGTCTATATTTTATTCCAGGCCGACCTAGCACATAAGTGGAATAAATTCAAAGTACATGTTCTGCTCATCCGATCAAGATGATCTTTAGATCAATCTTACACTTCTCCGAAAGAGGAATCCAATAAAAATATTGGGATCGTCATCTGAGCAGTACAACCCGAAGTTTGGACCTAGTTGTCCAATTTTAACACGAAAAAACCATTGAAATAATTTTATCTCTTATGTTAGATAGGTTTTGCCAAGAAAATTCAAGTCGGCTTCGGCTAAAGGTCACAACCCTTGGTGAAGGTTTACACCACCATAGAAGACTATAAGAAGAGGTGAAGATGAACTTGTTGGAGAGCATCATAAAGCGTTATATCATGTGATTTTTGTAGAAGAAGGGTGCAGGTACCTCAGTGAGACGTAGATTCTTGAGGAGGGACGAAAAGGTGCTTTTATGGTTTGTTTTATGCTTAGAAGAAGGCCGAGTAGGTCAGTTATGTAGGCGAGTTGATGTTTGAACTGTTTGTGCCCTCATGTAGGTCTATTTGTGCAGGAAGAGGAAACTATTTTTTGTGTACATTTGTGCCCTAGTTAAGGGCTCTATCCTAGCTCGCATGAGGATGAATCTCTATCCCAAGGTTCATATCATATGCGCTCAAGTTCTGTGTACGAGGAGGAGGGTTGATACCCTACAAACCTATGATTTTGTGAGGGTGTTTAGGCCTCAAGGAAGTGCGCAGGAGATCTTGTAGTGTGGGCAGACCTTAAGCGAAGCCAAGCCCTGTCTCAAGTGTGGATAGGAGTTGTGAATAAGGTAGATAGGGGAGATGGGCGTGTCAAAAGACAAAATCATTGAGGTAAATGCTAAGTTGATGTGTGTTAAAGAGTTGTCCATAAGGGTTATGGGAAATGAATTATTCTTCCCTATGTTCTGTCATATTTGGAGCATCAAAATGATGGTTAGAGGGAAGATGTAGTGTGCCCTAGTTGGGGCTTCTTCCTGTGATGCGAGCCAACCTAAAGTGTGTCCAGATCTTTGTGTAAATGCGGCCCAGTTCTGTGATTAATAAAGAGGGTCGAGCCCCTAAGAAAGATAATATTGCCTTTATTTTAGGATCACAAAAACCTCATGAAGTTCACTATGATTTCTGAGGTGTGGTCTGGCCGAAATACTTTCTGATGTGGGAAGAATCGTGAGAAGAAGTGATAGACAAAAGGGTTGACTTGGTGAAGGAAGATGTGTGCTAGAAGTGGTATGTAATGAGGTCTGGTCATAGGGTTTGAAAAATAGTTGTTTATGCGTTAGTACAATGATCAAGGTTCATACTTGTCATTGTTAAGAGGGCAATCTTTGCACCTGTAAGATCATTGTGTGCAGGAGGAATATCCTTGATGTGAGGGTGGTTTGGTGAAGTCCTTATGTCCAGTATGTTTGAGGAGACAAACTATTGATAATAGGAAAATTTTGGTGATGCCCTAGTTCAAGGGTTCGATGGTGAAAATCACTAATAAGAGGGCAAATATGGAAGTCCCTAAGAGCAGTGCTATTGGAGAAGCCTTATTAGTGCTAGAGGTCAGTTGTGTTTGAAGACCTAAGATCAGTCATCCTTGCAACAACATGAGTGATTGATAGAGGCAGTTTGAGCGGCTGTAGATGCAAGAATTCTGAAGTTATAGAAGTCTTGTTAGCAACAGAAGAGGTTGCAAAGGACCTGCTAGATGTGTTCAAGGTATGTGGACTGAGAGGGATGAGTACGGTGCTCCTTCAACAATTATGTCAAGTGTACTTTGTTCAGGGAAAGATTGGTAGTCGTTAGTTGTTGATTGAAAGCACTAGTTTTCCTTGTATTAGGGCTAATTGTAAGGCCCATAATCCCTAGTACGTGAGCCCTACATTTGTTGTATAAAAATTTGTAATATAACAAGTTTTGGGTTAAAAATTGTCGTGTACTGAGTTGATTCATTTCTATATGTTTTTTGTTGTGGAAAGTGCTTGTGTTGTACCATTTGTGTGTGTTTGTGATCGTGATCCTAGACAGAAAGCTAATTCTTAAGTGCCATGGAAAAATCAATACCCTTACCTTAAATAGGGGGTTAATCCTCAATCCTAGTCCCATGGGATCTCCTTTATTAACCTATTGTTTTCTGAAGGGCACGACTTGGGAAACTTTGATTTTGGTAGCGTGGTCCCATTTTCCCATTCCACACTTTTCCCTCTCCTCCACACATTACAAGCCCTATTTCATCGTTTTCCTTTTTTGGATCCACAAGGCACTAGCACAACCCCTTACCTTGTCCATATATCTAGGTCGAGCTTGGAAATGTTGCCATAAAGGTTGATGCAGCAAAAAGAAAGTAAAAGCATATCATGGCAACAAGCAAGAAACAAACCTAAAAGAATATTATTAAATGCAAAAGATGGTTGGGACAATAGTTAGCACGTGGGAAAAAGACAAACATGAGCTCTACCGTTTATCATGGCCATCACCCTTGTTCTTAGTGTTAGTCATCAATAATTTTTACTGTTCTGGAGATGACTATGTTATGGTCATAGATTTCTAAAAAACAAGATTTTTGAAATATTGTGAGTTTTAGAAATCTCACTGCCTTCTTTATCCTAAATCAAACTGTTTCACTATATTTTTCCCTCTCTGCCTTCTAAAGTTCAACTTACTGATCTAAAAGGACTTCATTTCTGGGCCAATTGATCTCATTTTTCACTCCCCTACCCACACTCTCATTCACTCCCTTTTTCCTCTGAAAAACCCATTTTTCCCTTCATAAACATTCCTAAAGGAAACCCCTATTCCTCATTTTCCTTTGTATTTATTAAACAATGTAAAAGTCCCCTTTCACATTGTTTAAAGTCAAAATTTAAGCCTATCGAGTCTCTTTATTTTATATATGAAAACTCTGTTTTTATACTATAGGCCCGACCTTGTGATATATATAGACCTAAGCCCCTTGTCCTCTAGACCCAGCCCCCTTGCGCTCATATAACCCCGACCTCGCTTATCTATAAGCCCTTTCCCCTATATAATTTCCACCTCTGCCCTTTCCATTTTTATAAACCCCCCCGGTAAACCTTATAAAAAGGCTTCATTAACCTATGTTATATTGAAACTGGGCCTCGCTCTCCACCTTGCCCAACGCCCATCCAAAACCTTATAAATTAACGCATTTTCGTTAATTTATTAAACGCCTGGGGCCCATTCTCCATTTAAGCCTGCGACCCAATGAACATGTGCCACTTGTCCTCCACTCCGCTGATTTGACCACCTGCTCACCACCCCCGGGGCATGCGTCGACCGTCCATCTCTCACCCCGAGATGTGACGATTCCCGACGCATATCGCAAATATAATTGCGCTGGGGTTAACATGCGGTGACCCACACGAAAAAGGCGGTTTTTCCCTGCCACGCGTCAAGCTCCGGACCATATCGCGTACCCCCTTCAGAAAACCATTTACTGCCTTTCAACCGCGCGATAAACCACTTCTGGTTTTTCGAAACCACTTATCCCTATGTGCCATTTTTCAAACCCTCCCGCCGTTCCGCCTTCGGAACCCTACCTCCCAAACCATTTCCTCTGCAAACCCTTCCGACCAGCCCAAACCACAGAAAAACGCAGTCTAGGCCCTCCCTGCAGGTTTTCGAATTAACAAATTATATTTGTGTGCAGGTTTAATGGTGGAATGCCTAAAGAGCATTCTGACGGTCCAAAAACGACCAAATCAACCTTTGGGTGACGACCCAGAGTTAAATTCCAAACGTAGGTGGCCAGAGGCCTTACATCAATACTAACCATCACTTAAACATGATCATCGATGGTTAGGAAACCCTCCTGCCACGAAAGGAAGCATCCCTTGCACACAGTAAACAAACACAGTGAGAGAACACAGTGAAGAAAATAAGGTTAAAGGAATAAAGGGCTAATTATTGATCAACAACAAAAACAAAGGATTAGCCAGCTAAAGCAGAGGCTAAAGGATAATGGCAGACAGTTAAAAGGTTAAATGATAAAGACAGGAGATCAAAAAGTTTAATCAAAAGGATTAATAAACAGGCAGAGATAAAACAGATTAAAGAGAAAAATAATAGAAACAGACAGTCAGAGTTAAAAAACAGA
Source organism: Pinus albicaulis (assembly GCA_034641835.2). Taxonomy (NCBI): domain Eukaryota; kingdom Viridiplantae; phylum Streptophyta; class Pinopsida; order Pinales; family Pinaceae; genus Pinus; species Pinus albicaulis. Next base: position 1,223,283,884 of record CM076574.1, read on the forward strand.
GTTTAAAAGCCTAAATACAAAGATTAAAGACAAAGCAAGAGGCAGATTAACCCAAAGCAGATTCGAATTAACTGCACCTACAGGAAGTTACTTCTTTCAAAGATATTTTGCCACCTAATGCTTTGTTTCCTTCAATAAAGCATTAAACAATTATTGCACTCAGTCAGAGATATTTTCTATCTACCAAACAATTATTGTAAAGTTATTAATAGGCCTTAAAGTCAAACATTTCACAAATATTCTTTCAGAAGTTAAGATAGGAGTTATTATTCAAAGAAGTATCTTCAGAAATTTTTTCCTTGAGCCTTGCATGGTCTTCAAGGTAGAAAATTCATTAACTCTGTAATAAATGACACCCAAACCCTAAAACTTAGCTTCACCTCCTCATTTGCAGATAAATACTAATTTGAGCTCATTATCTTGTTGGCATTTGATGACTCTTTGAAGTAATACATAGTCTTTTGGAGGTTGAAAAGAAATTGATGTCTTGGAGCTTATGAATGCCTTGATTTGTTTGTTGATGGAGGAGGCTTGCTTGCAGGATCCCTGAGCTTGGTTATTGGTGAAGTGCTTCTATTCTGTTATTGTTTTTTCCTGTTTCATTATGTTTCCATCTTTCTATATTGCAGTAGAACAAAGGATTTAGACTAAGAAATGTTTTCAAAGGCACCTTAGCTCTGTTTGTTCTTCATTGCCATTATGTTTTCCTCTGCTAGGACATTTTAGAGAATTCTTAATTGCTCTCTATCTAAGCTTGTTTATTTCATGAATGGTTTAATATAGTAGGTATCAAAGATGATTTATGGCTAGCCATGCTTGTTTGATGTCACTAAACACTGTTCTTGAAGTCTCTCTCTAAAGTACCATTACTTAGGTCTGCCAAAGAGGTTTTGTTTCGATCATACCCTTTGTACTTGCTTAAATAATTGTTTTGGAGATCTTCATAGCTATAATCAAATATGTTTAGGCATTCCCTCTTCTCTGATTACAGTTATATGTGTGTCTTGAATGTTTTCTGTCCTTGGAGGTGAAATCACTAGAAGTTAAATGAGTTTCTCGCCTTCTATATTTCATTGGAATGTTTGTCTTGAATAATTATCTGTTGTGTAACCAGCTCCAAAAATTGAAGAAAAGAGATATCAACGCCTTAGAAATAAGCCACTTCGAGGGGGCAACCTCCAATACATTACATAAATGAACAATTCTTCGATGATACAATTCACAAAACCTCCTTTCTATATATAGGAGTCCATGGGGCCATAATGTAATCCTAGTGGGCCACAATGTAATCCTAGGCGACCTAACAATAATAATTTAAGGGCACAATAATAACAAAATGGGGGTTACAAGGGTACAATAATAACAATAAGGGGGTTACACTAATAACAATAAGGGACTATACTAGTAATATAGGGACCTGACATACAATGAGGTTCGAAGGCCTATTTATTATTGAGAAACAATGGAAATCCCTAAACATCCAAAAACCTAACCCTAGGAGATGAAGCACCAAAACTATAGGCCCTATTTAGGTGAATTGGTACATCAACTTCCCAAGGATGTAACTTTGGCATACGATCTTTATTTGAGGCACAAAATACCTTGTTAGAAATATCTATTCAAATTGATTCTTCAAACAAGACTTATGCAATTCGGAAAAAAAATACACACCTTTTACTTGCTTTTGAGGAGCTTGATATTGAAATTGTATTATCTCTGTGATTGTAGCTCTTCAATATATGAAATTCAGCACTGAAGTAGCCCTCTAAATTCTCTATTGAATGCCACAGGTCTGACTTGATTTGGATTCTCCAAGACAAAGTTATGTCCAATCTCCCACAATGACCTAATTATGGACTGGTTCAGTATAGCGAACTTGTACGACTTTCCACGTGTCAATGTTTTGTCCTTCGCCTCTGAAATTGATAGATAAGAAACTACAGTCCGTGTACTTGCGACCACTTTTTACGACACTCCAATCCGATGCTCAGAGAGAGAGTTATTGAAATTTTCCCACGATCACCTTTTTTAGATGAGATTCAGGAGCCTGAAAAAGCACTACCTTCCACAGATCATATCTCCAAAAATATTGCGACCCAAGCTCTGAAATTTTTTGACGAGTTTCCTTAGGATTTCAGCTTCGCACCATAAAAATTTTAGATTCTGAACCTCAGTAGAAAAAAGGTTATAGCGCAAATTCCACGATGACCTGTTTAGGAACCTGAAACAATACCTAACTTCCACAGATCATATCTCTGAAAATGTTGCGAACCAAGCTCTGAAATTTTTAGACAATCTTCCTCAGGATTTCGGCTTCGCACCCTAAAAATTTCAGCTTCTGAACCTTTGTAGAAAACAAGTTATAGCGAAAATGCTACGATGACCTGTTTGGAGCAGTGAAACCCTAGAATCGAAAGCTCTGATACCAAATGTTGTGTAACCAGCTCCAAAAATAGAAGAAAAGAGATATCAACGCCTTAGAAAAAAGCCACTTCGAGGGGGCAACCTCCAATACAGTACATAAATGAACAATTCTTCGATGATACAATTCACAAAACCTCCTTTCTATATATAGGAGTCCATGGGGCCATAATGTAATCCTAGTGGGCCACAATGTAATCCTAGCCGACCTAACAATAATAATTTAAGGGCACAATAATAACAAAATGGGGTTTACAAGGGTACAATAATAACAATAAGGGGTTTACACTAACAATAATAAGGGACTATACTAGTGATATAGGGACCTAACATTATTTGCTTAAGTTGAATCAAAGAATTTATGGTTTGCCTTGTCTATTGATTGCCTTTTTATGCTTATGATATTTAAGTCCCTTCTTGTTAGAGGTACATGATAAAAGATTCTTAATTGCCCTTTGTCCTACTTTATTCTCACCATTGATGTCCATCTCATTGCCCTTAAAACCTTGAAGATACATTGACCAAGTTAGATTTGCTCTGTGATGCACCCCGATCTATTGAAGAACTTTTCATGACTTTTATAGACTCCATTGCCCAATGACTTGAAGATTTCCTCATTCCTTGTATTATGCTAGATCATCTTACCCAACCAAAACAAACAACAAACCCTACACTTAATAACTAGCCTAAAATCAACCATCTGAAGCAAACAAGTTCGCATTCTTTGCATATAAATAGAGAGAGCCCTCTTTGAGTCCAAGAAGGCTAGGTCCTGGAACTTAAAAGACTAGTCTGATGTTACCCTGTGCATTTGGTCTACCAATATGCTAAATCACGGGACATGTACATAATGGCGATCACGGTGGGATCTCTGATTATATAATTGCCTGAATATATCTTAAGACTCATTAGAGCCTCAGTTAGGCTTAGAAAATCCAATGAATCTGCCACCTCATCACTATCACCAACACAATGGTGATCATGATGGGAACTTTGATTCAGTGACAATCTTAGTATCCCTAAAGGAACTCAGAAAACCCCAAAAACATCCCTATATTGGCTTTGTATTAGTTATTGGTGGTGGACCATACACATATATCCTCAAAACAACAAAAAACATCCACTCGACGACTTTCCTAGGATTGTGTCAAAGCAACCCTGAGAAATTTACAAGCCTAGTCCTATACTGTGTAAGTTTACTAAGCATTAAGAGAGGTCAACCCTTCTAAAAAACAATCCTAAACTTTCAGCCTCTATATTTTGAGTTTGAAATCTGGCTTCACAAAGGATCAATACCAGATCTCATCCAGACCCAAATCCTCCTACTATAGTTGATGACCCAGAAAATATTTTGTGGCAAACTTCTAAAACTGAAAACTTAACTACTGTTAGGACTATTCATAGAGCAAGCTCCAATCCTGAACATCTTACAGCCTTGCAAGATCCTCAGTTTGACTTGCACCATACAAAGAACCTATTTAGAACCAAGTCATGTAGTGAGATTAACCAGATTGACCATGAACCCATAGATTTGTAGGAAAGTTCTAGTGGAGAAGCCTCTCCTTCCACTCCTCCTGATTTTCAACTTCTCCATCAATTTAGCTTTTTCCATACCAAATCTGCTCATAATCATTTTGCTGGTCCAAGTACTTCCATCACAGCCATCCGTATATCCACTGTTCAAAACACTCTATTTCATCCTACATTCCCCTTCACAAACCCCCCTCTTGTAAATCTTCCATTTGGTCCCATCATGGCAGCATGGTATGCCCCCCTAGTGTTACCTCAACCTCTGGTTCCTTTGCCAAATGACTACCAATCCAGTATTCCCCACTTTACCGGAACTGAATCTACCACTACCCCACAACATGTAGGTAAAATGAATGATGCCTTTGACTATATGGAAATAGAAGAAGAGACCATTAAGATGAGGATCTTTGCCCAAAGCTTGGGAGGAGAAGCCAAAAAATGGTTTAAAAGCTTAACTCCTAACGACATACATGATCTCCCTTCTCTATACTAAACATTCATAAACAAATGGGAAATTAAAAAGAACCCTCTCCAAATCCTTTCAGAATATAGCAACCTTAAAATAAATTTTGGGGAAAGTGTCCAAGATTACTGCACTAGATTCAATAGTGTTTACAATGCACTTCCACCAAACATGAAACTCCCATTAGCCTCGGCAAAGTTTCTAGAAGGTTTTGACCCAGACATGGCCTATCAGCGAAGAGAAAGAGACCCCTTAACTTTAGAAGACATGCAAAGGGGAGCTATAAGTGTAGAAGCAAATCTGATTGAAAAAGGAGCTAGATTAAGGTCAGAAAAAAAAGGTTACGTACAAAGATGAAGCTATGGCCTCAATTTCATCATCTCATGCCAAAATTGATAACTTAGTGAGGGTAATGGAAAGAATGATGGAAAGGATAAACTTAACTGAAAGAGCACCTCCTAGGGAGAGGCAAGAAAATCCACAAAACATAAATAGGAATCCAAATTTCAGAAGAGATCCCCCTCAAAACAGACAAAGAGACAATGACCAACAAATTAGGCCTTCTTTCTAAGACAACTATGTAGATGAAGAGGAAAGGGAGACCAAAAGGTTGGAGGAAAATCATGTAAATCTGATAGGATCTGACAGTGAGGGTGATGTTTTTCTCACTGAAGAAGAACAAAGATTCTTTTCCTCAGACCAAACTGAAACTAACCATGAGGATTTTGAAGATTACCAATTAGGATTTGAAAATGCCATAATGGAGGTCCATAGGCAATATGATCTTAGGAGCAAAAAGAACCAGGAGAATTCCAAGAATAATAACAGACATTGTTGTTAGGAAAACCTTAGAAAATCTTCTTAAAAAGATAGCAAATAGTACCAACACTATGGCTAAGAAACCTGATTTGAACAAAGATAAAACCAGCCAACAGTGTTGACCCAAGCTGCCCAGTAATTTTGCTAGTGACGCTAGAAAATCTATTCAAAATGATAGTCATAATAAAACTCAACAAATCAAAACTGCTGAAAAGCCTATGTGTGACAAAACAGAGGTAAATATGTCAAAAACACTAGCACCTTTCAGCCTTGAGGGAGAAATTGCCAAGATCAAAATAAGCATACCCCTTGCTGAACTAGTAACCCAGGATGTATATAAAAATTAGTTCTTGAAAGCCTTGAATATAGGAAATGATACTGATACTTTAAACTTGACTGATGATAAACCAAACCTAATGTTTGGTCCTGAAGTAGAAGGAAAATACCAAGAAGAAGCTATACCTCCATTCTATGTCAGTCTTAACATACATGATAAAATCTTGCACAATGCCATGCTAGACTTTGGTGCCTCTCACAACCTCATGCCAAAAGTGGTGATGGAGAGATTAGGCCTAGAAATTACTAAACCTTAGAAAGACCTGTATTCTTTTGATTCAAGTAGAGTCAAATGTTTGGGTCTAATCAAGGATTTATGTGTCAATTTGGCACAAATCCCTGCTAAGGGTCTAGTCATGGACATAGTAGTTGTTGACATTCCCTCAAAGTATGGCATGCTTTTATTCAGATCATAGGGAGCCAAACTTCAAGGGAAACTTCAAATTGATATGTCTTATGCTACCATCCCAGTTTTTAACCAAACAAGGAGATTGTACCGGGAATCTCATATGAAATATATGGTAAGCAGCCCAGATAGGCCAAACAACACTCCTGTTTATTCCATTCATTCAGATATTGATTCATTTATCTTGTACAATGAAGATGAAATCAACAAACAAGAAAATGAAAATGAAAAAGAGTTAAGCCCACCAGAACAGTGAAATTTATCCTCAAATGAAGAACATAACAATTCAAACTTTAGCAGCCTTGAATAGCAACATGATAGTGAGTATGAAATGGAAACACTTTGGAACATGAGCTTTGATGGCTCTTGTGGCAATGCTGGTTCTGGAGTTGGTGTATGGATACATAATACAAACAAAAGACATTCCTACAAACTTGATTTCCAATGCACTAATAACATTGCAGAATATGAAGCTCTCCTCCTTGGCTTACATTTGCTTAAAAACATAGGAGCCAAGAAAATCTCAGTCCAAGGAGACTCAGAACTGATCATTAGGAAAATAAAAGGGGAGTATTTAGCTAAAAATCCAAGATTAAGAGAATATAGGAATGCTGCCCTAGACCTCCTGAAAACCTTGGAGAAATATGAACTCACTTTCATCCCTAGAGCTCAAAATAGCCTTGCAAATGAACTTGCCTTTGCTGCCAGCAATTGCCAAATACCCCATGTAAATGAACAATTCACTGTCAAAGTAAAAAATCGGCCTACAGTACTTGATAATGAAAACTATTGGCAAGTGTTTGTGGGTGATAAACACATTCAGGATTTTCTGCAATCTAAAAGTGATTTTGCTGTACCAACACCTAGCTCAAGCCATGAAGAAGATTGTTTTGCTGAAAAACAAGCCCACAAAACAGAGTTGTCCTCTACTGCTGATATAAACTACTTTGAACATTATTATAAGGAAGAATTACTTGACAATCTAGACCAAAAGGACCTTAAGGTTTTACAATGTAAAAATGATACAATACCAAGGGGCCTTACACGATTAGATGAGCTTTTTGATTTCAATGATGTAGTTAAAAAACCAAATATGGAACCTACAAAAATTAATGTAGAAAAATATAACATAGGCAACATGATGGAACCCAAAATGATCAAGCTATCTAACACTCTTTCTCCTCACATAAAACAGGAATATATTGAGCTTTTCAAAGAGTTTGGAGATGTGTTTTCGTGGGGGTACAAGCACCTGAAATCATATGATACCAACATTATTCAACATAAGATTCCTCTTAAGGAAAATCAAAAACCTTTCAAACAAAAGCTAAGAAGGATAAACCCTGTTTTACTACCTTTAGTTGAGAAAAAGATTAAAAAGATGTATGATGCTGAGATCATAGTTCCCCCTTAGATACTCAGAGTGGGTTTCCAACCTTGTGTCAGTTAGGAAGAAGACATGGGAGATTGGGCTTTGCATTGACTTTAGAAATCTGAACAAGGCCTCCCTGAAAGATAATTACTCCTTGCCTAAGATGGATCACATACTTCAAAAGGTGGTTGGATCTAAAAGAATATCACTGTTGGATGGTTTTTCAAGCTACAACCAAGTACTAGTACTCCCAAGTGATCAACACAAAACTGCCTTCACCACACCTTGGGGTACATTCATGTATGTAAAAATGCCATTTGGTTTGATGAATGCAGGGGCTACTTTCCAAAGGGCCATGGACATAGCTTTTCAGAAGACATAGGCTACTTCATAATCATTTACCTTGATGACATCACTGTTTACTCTAAAACTGATAAAGAGCACTTAGTCCTTTTGAGAAAAGTTTTTGAAAAATGTAGAAAATATGGTCTATCTTTGAATCCCAAGAAAACACTCTTTGGTCTCCGCGAAGGAAAACTCCTAGGCCACATAATCTCTGAAGAAGGAATCAAAGTAGACCCCAAAAGGATTGAAATCATATTGCAAATTAACCATCCTAGAAATATCAAGGAGTTACAATCTTTCATTGGGAAGATCAACTTTTTGAGAAGATTCTCTCCAACCTTGCTGAACCTCTGAGGAATATTACAAACATGCTAAAAAAGGAGACAGGAGTTAAATGGACTTAGAAGGCCAAATAGTCATTTGAACTAGTGAATCAAGCCCTCACTCAAACATCAGTTCTTATCAGTCCTAATTTCACCAAGGATTTTTACATTTTTTTCATTTGCATTTGAACACACCATTGTTGCAGTATTGTTGCAAAAGAATAACATGGGGCAAGGACAACCAATAGCCTTTTTCAGTAAAGCATTAAGAGATGCTCCACTCAAGTATAACATCATGGAGAAACAAGCCTTAGCCTTGATAAAAGCATTGAAAGATTTTCGAGTTTACATTTTGCACTCTCATATCATTGTTTTTGTCCCACATACAGTTGTCAAGGATATTCTAAATCAAGACCTTCAATGTAAAAGGGGAAAATGGATTGCTATTATCTTAGAGTATGATTTAGAAATCAGACCCACCAAGCTGGTTAAAGGACAAGGACTTGTAAAATTTATGGCTGAATCAAATTTCCAAGCATTAGATATGAATATGGTTGATGTTTTAGAAGAACAGGAAGAATTCACTGCTCCATACATTGAAGAGATATTTTTGAATTCATCTTGGTATGCTGATATCATATATGTGCTTCTTTATCTCAATATTCCTCCTCCTTTATCAAAGACAAAAGCTAAATTTTTGAAACAAAAAGCCTTAAAATTCTGCATTTTAGATGGAGTATTATATTCGAAAAATTCTGTTGGCATATTGCTTAAATGTTTGCTTGAGAATGATGCAGGAAAAATCATGCATGCACTACTTGAGGGAGAGTGTGGAGGTCACCTTTACTGGAAAGCCACAGTAAACAAGATTCTTAGAGATGGATATTATTGGCCCACCCTTTTTCCTGACACTCAAAAACTAGTCATGACTTGCCATAAGTGCCAAATTTTTGATGGCAAGAGAAAACTCCTACCTTTACCTTTGCATCCCATCAGTATTGAGGCTCCTTTTCAACAATGGGGTTTGGACTTTATTGGAGAAATTCACCCCACCTCATCTGCCTAGCATAAGTGGATCCTTACTACCACTGATTATTTTACCAAATGGATAGAGGCCATCCCCTCAAGGAATGCCACCGACTCAGTGATTATCAAGTTTTTTGAGACAAACATCCTGTCTAGATTTGGTTGCCCTAGAAAGATCATTACAAATAATGCTGCTGCCTTTACATCCAAAAGAATGGTCGACTTTTGTTACAAATATCACATCACATTAGGACATTTCACAGCTAAGTCTTCTAACAAAAGCTTGGTCAATATCATCAAGAAGCTTCTGGAACAGAATAAAAAAGCATGGCATGGAAAGCTAGTACATGCATTATGGGTTGATAGACTAACCCCAAGAAATCCATCAGTATGTCTCCTTATCAGTTGGTATGTGACATGGATGCAGTCTTCCCAACATCCTTGAGAGTTCCAATCATAAAACTCCTCCAAGAAGTACAATAAGAAGAAAATGACATGTAGAGAAGGCTGAACCAAACCATTCATTTACAACAGTCAAAAGAGGAAGTTTACAAAAAAACACAAGCAGTACAAGAAAGCATAAAGAAGATCTTTGACAGAAGGGCCAAAGCCAATAATTTCAAAATTGGAGACACAGTTTGAAATGGGATTCTAGGAGGGAAGACAAAGGTAAACATGGTAAATTTGAGAATTTGTGGAAAGGGCCATATATCATACATTCAATTAGGGGTCATATGCTTTCTTTTTACAAGGGTTGAATGGAGAAGAGTTATTTGAAGGTCATGTCAATGGCAGAATGCTCAAACAATATTTTTGTCAAGAGTCCTAGCTTCAAAGTTTTCATTCAGTATGCATAACACTGCATGATAAGAGATCTTAAAAACAAAAATATCAGAAAAACTGAAAAAGGAAAAGAGGGAAGATTTGAAAAGAGGTACAGCCCCATATCCAAAAAACAGTGTCGCTGAAAGTGTGCAAGCCTAAATGCCACTACTTGTTCAAAAATAAGATCTTGTTCAGTCATCTAGCCTAATCATGGTTGAACATGTTTTAAATTTATGTTGATAAGTTAGTGTAAAAATGATTGTCGAAGTTATTCAAGTTTGACTTATCAGAAAAAATAGATTAGGAATGAAAGATACTGGTTCCGCATGCTCAACACTGTACCAAAGAGAAAGATGAGGATGCATAGCAAATAATAGATCACAACCCTTATTTTTCTAGTTACTATTTTTGCAAAAATAATTTGTGTGCAGCTTGTCCCAATGCCACAAACCATGGTAAGTTAGATTGCCTAAATCCTGATTTGAACCATGCTTTCAATTTCATGTCAATAGATTAGAGAATCAAGTCTGCCAAACAACTTAATCTAGGCAGTCAAATAGGCTAGGTAGAGGATAAAAGAGTTCACTAGCATAATTTGAACTCTTGGAAGCAACGAGGATAGAAGTAGATAGTTTGTTTTTGTTTTCAAAATAAAAGAATGTCAAGAGTTTGCCAATTCAAATGCACTCAAAGAAGAAAAAATGTTAGGCCAAGTAGGTTGGGTAGGTAGAAATAAAGTTGAAGTAATCATGTTTTTCAGATTATTGAGATCACAACCTCAAAGAAACATCAACAAATGAAAAGAAGGAAAAATTTGCCCAATGGAAAAGACACTGGTCTTCATAAACTCAGAGATTTGATATCTGAAAGTTTTGGACACCTCTAGTAAGGGAGCTGCCCTCCCCAGAGATTTGATATCTGAAAGTTCTGGACACCTCTAGTAAGGGAGCTGCCCTCATCAATAATTTTTGTTGTTTTGGAGATTACTAAGTTATGGTCATAGATTTCTAAAAAACAAGATTTGTGAAATATAGTGAGTTTTAGAAATCTCACTGCCTTCATTATTCTAAATCAAACTGTTTCACTATAATTTTCCCTCTACCTTCTAAAGTTCAGCTTACTGATCCAAAAGGACTTCATTTCTGGGCCCTATTGATCTCATTTTTCACTCCCCTACCCACACTCTCATGCACTCCCTTTTTCCTTTGAAAAACCTATTTTTCCCTTCATAAACCTTCCTAAAGAAAACCCCTATTCCTCATTTTCCTTTGTATTTATTAAACAATGTAAAAGTCCCCTTTCACATTGTTTAAAGTCAAAATTTAAGCCTATCGGGTCTCTTTATTTTATATATGAAATCTCTGTTTTTATACTATAGGCCCAACTTTGTGATATATATAGACCTAAGCCCCTTTTCCTCTAGCCGCAGCCCTCTTGCGCTCATTAACCTCGACCTCTCTTATCTATAAGCCTCTTCTCCTATATAATTTCCACCTCTGCCCTTTCCATTTTTATAAACCCCCCCCGGTAAACCTTATAAAAAGGCTTCATTAACCTTTGTTATATTGAAACTGTGCCCCGCTCTCCACCTTGCCCAACGCCTGTCCAAAACCTTATAAATTAACACATTTTCGTTAATTTATTAAACGCCCCAGACCCATTCTCCATTTAACCCCGCGACCCAATGAACATGCGCCACCTGTCCTCCACTCCGCTGATTTGACCACTTGCTCACCACCCCTGGGGCATGTGACGACCGTCGATCTCTCACCCCGAGATCTGACGATCCCCGACGCATATCGCAAATATAATTGTGCTGGGGTTAACGTCAGACGACCCATGCGAAATAGGCGGTTTTGCCCTGCCACGTGTTAAGCTCTGGACCATATTGCGTACCCCCTCTCGAAAACCATTTACCGCCTTTCAACTGCGCGATAAACCACTTCCGGTTTTTCGAAACCACTTATCCCTCTGCGCCATTTTTCAAACCCTCCCGCCTCTGTTCAAATTTCTGCCTGGTTCTGCCTTCGGAACCCTACCTCCCACACCATTTCCTCCTCCGCAAACCCTTCTGACTAGCGCAAACCACAAAAAAATGTAGTCTAGGCCCTCCCTGCATATTTTCGAATTAACAAATTATTTTTGTGTGCCAATTTAATGGCAGAATGCCTAAAGAGCATTCCGAGGGTCCAAAAACGACCAAATCAACCTTTGGGTGACGACTTGGGAGTTCAATTCAAAATGCAGGTGGCTAGAGGTCTTACATCAATACTAACCATCAATGAAACATGATCATCGATGGTCATGAAACCCTCCTGCCACGAAAAGAAGCATCCCCTACACATAGTAAACAAACATAGTCAGAAAACATAGTGAAGAAAAGAAGATCAAAGGATTAAAGGGCTAATCCTTGATCAACAACAAAAACAAAGGATTAGCCAGCTAAAGCAGAGGTTAAAGGATAAAGGCAGACAATTAAAAGGTGAAATGATAAAGACATGAGATCAGAAAGGTTAATCAAAAGGATTAATAAACAGGCAGAGATAAAGTAGATTAAAGAGAAAAATAATAGAAACAGACATTCAGAGTTTAAAAGCCTAAATACAGAGATTAAAGACAAAGCAAGAGGCAGATTAACCCAAAGCAGATTCGAATTAACTGCACCTACAGGCAGTTACTTCTTTCAAAGATATTTTGCCACCTAATGCTTTGTTTCCTTCAATAAAGCATTAAACAGTTATTGCACTCAGTGAGAGATATTTTCTATCTACCAAACAGTTATTGTAAAGTTATTAATAGGCCTTAAAATCAAACATTTCACAGATATTCTCTCAGAAGTTAAGATAGGAGTTATTATTCAGAGAAGTATATTTAGATATTTTTTCCTTGAGCTTTGCATGGTCTTCAAGGTAGAAAATTCATTAACTCTGTAATAAATGACACCCAAAGACTTAAACTTAGCTTCACCTCCTCATTTGCAGAGAAATACTGCATTTGAGCTCATTATCTTGTTGGCATTTGATGACACAGTGTTTTGGAGGTTGAAAAGAAATTGATGTCTTGGAGCTTGTGAATGCCTTGATTTGTTTGTTGATGGAGGAGGCTTGCTTGCAGGAACCCTGAGCTTGGTTATTGGTGAAGTGCTTCTATTCTGTTATTGTTTTTTCCTGTTTCATTATGTTTCCATCTTTCTATACTGCAGTAGAACAAAGGATTTAGACTAAGAAATGTTTTCAAAGGCACCTTAGCTATGTTTGTTCTTCATTGCCTTTATGTTTTCCTTTGCTAGGTCATTTTAGAAAATTTTTAATTGCTCTCTAGACTCCCTAAGCTTGTTTATTTCATGAATGGTTTAATATAGTAGGTATCAAAGATGATTTATGGTTAGCCCTGCTTGTTTGATGTCACTAAATACTGTTCTTGAAGTCTCTCTCTAAAGTACCATTACTTAGGTCCGCCAAAGAGGTTTTGTTTCAATCCTACCCTTTGTACTTGCTTAAATAATTGTTTTGGAGATCTTCATAGCTATAATCAAAGATGTTTAAGCGTTCCCTCTTCTCTGATTACAGTTATATGTGTGGCTTGAATTTTTTCTGTCCTTGAAGGTGAAATCACTAGAAGTTAAATGAGTTTCTCGCCTTCTATATTTCATTAGAATGTTTGTCTTGAATAATTATCTGCTAAAGTTGAATCAAAGAATTTATGGGTTGCCCTGTCTATTGATTGCCTCTTTATGCTTATGATATTTAAGTCCCTTGTTGTTAAAGGTACATGATAAAGAATTCTTAATTGCCCTTTGTCCTACTTTATTCTCACCATTGATGTCCATCTCATTGCCCTTAAAACCTTGAAGATCCATTGACCAAGGTAGATTTGCCCTGTGATGCTCCTCGATCTATTGATGAACCTTTCATGACTTTTATAGACTCCATTGCCCAATGACTTGAAGGTTTCCTCATTCCATCTATTCTGCTAGATCATCTTATCCAACCAAAACAAACAACAAACCCTACACTTAATAACTAGCCTAAAATCAACTATCTGAAGCAAACAAGTTCACATTCTTTGCATATAAATAGAGATGGCCCTCTTTGAGTCCAGGAAGGCTAGGTCCTAGGACTTCAAAGACTAGTCTGATGTTACCTTGTGCATTTGGTCTACCAATTTGCTAAATCATGGGACACCAACACATAGGGCCCCATGAGTGCTCCCACATCATTAAAGAACCCATGCACGTCCCAGCCCTTGGTGGGTGATGAACTCTCCCACCTTATGGGGGTAATAATTGCTTTACATCATACATAGTAGTATACTCTCATTTCCTGGAGCCTCGAGCAAAATACAGAGAAAAATCAAGAAAAGGAAAAAGACAAGTAAAGAGGGGTGGAAAACAAAGGCCGAGGCAACTCATGTATCCATGATTGCTTCTTACTACATCTGTATACCCAATATGTGGATATCACTCCTTATCTATCCTTATACACATGACATTTGGCTTTGAGACCTCTGTGACGCCATCCATCTCATGATTGTTCATATGCCACTTATCAATTGAAGGAATGTACTGAGGACCTGTCTTTCCCCTTAGGGGATAGAAACACCTAATATGGTTGTTTATTAACCACTACTACCTAGGGAGGTAACACTATTACGAGATCAAAGCCCCAAATTTGGAAGGGATGGCCCATATGAAGTCTTAATGTGGCCTTGATTAACAGGCTTAGTTCATGTAGATGTACTAATGAATTATTGTACCTGATGTGAGGATGTAGCACTAGACATTATATGTGATTGGAAGGTGGTTTCATCATGTTCTGGGCAACTTAATTGGGGCCCGAGTCTGCCAGAGGATCATATTGATGAGGTGTTGAGAGCCATGAGACTCTCATGATGTGCAAAGCATCATTTCACGCCATGGGTATCGTTAGCACCCTCAACAGTCTACTCACTGCCTCGCATTATTCACGGGATGATGTATTTGGACTAGTGTGCACCAACCGGCTTAGATTTTACCACGTGGTGTGGTAGCTGATCCAAGGCCCAAAAGAGGTTTGTATTACGCTTTGAGACATGGAAGGTAAAGCACCATCGTCAAGGATCGTCAGGGGCCTCAACGTTGGAGCATTACAGGCTATTCTTCCATCAGGAGACCCATGAGACTAGTTTTTGTGCCCCAAACACAAAATTCGGCCCACATGATGACTTATGTGGATAGTTAGGGGCCATCCCCTAGTTTGAGTTTAATGGAGCACCACTCGCACATTTTGGCACAAACAGGACTCAAAATTGGCGTCCAATGGCCCTACATCAGCATGGCGTCATCATTTCAACTTGCATTTGGATGGCTAATTCATATTTTGTAAAGCTACTTGGTCGAATTGTGACCAAGGGATGCATCTTGCCCATTTTTATTATGTTGAGGGGCTTGTAGGCATAATTTGACCTAGTAGGACACATATAAATAGAACATCATTTCATTTGAATTGATCATCATCATCACTTGGGAATTTCGACCTTGAGGGCTAATTCACACTTGTTCTTGGATTGGTTGTTGGAGTATCTTGGATGCATTTTGATATTTGGAGCTGATTTTTTATCTTCTTTTGGAGCCATGTCATGGATCATGGATGGATATATTGCATGTCATCTTGTAAATGCCTTTTGTTGAAAATTTTCTCTTGAAATAATCATTAATGTCTAATGTATGGAATTGTTGCAACTAGATTATTTCTACATTGTGCTCTAATTTTGCGAAGAGAATTTTTTTAAAATTATTTGGTTAGTCATGGCATATGTTGTTCATGTCTTAACATGTAATGAATGTTCCTAGTTGTAAAATATTGATTTTCTCCATAAAACTTCATAATCTTTGAGTAGGTAATTATTGAGGGTTGGTACGTAGGGCATCGATTCCTAACATCCTCAAGGACAATTTTGGCTACAAGGCACTAGTCCAAGACTTTGGTGATCAAACTCAATTTCTCTCCATAATTTTCCTCTCTTAATATTCAGTCCCTTAAAGTAGGATGACTAGGCTAGGGAAGAGAGAGAATTGCATTAGAGAGTGATTTGGTGGATTCCAGGAGCCTAGACACCAAGACTAAGGTCTTATCTCCTTGACCTCGAAAGTTGGTTGGCATCTAATTGGTTTTCATCCATAAAATTTCTTGCCGTAAGTGTGCCCTAAGAGGGAAACCCTGGCTTGTTATTATCTTAACTTTGGGGATTTATTTGAGGGTGTATGAAATTAGTACTTGATGAAATAAATTATAAGAAGCCCTTTCTCCTCCTTGCCTTAATCTTGGGAGTGGCCGTATCTACGATTACTTATAAAACCCCAGGTCTTGCGCAAGTATATTTTAGGTCTCTTACAGAGAGCAAAATTCCTTTAGAAGCACCATTCGATCACCTTAAGCTCCCCTTTAGAGGTCCTACCTGATCACTTGGCACCGTAAACCATATAATATCTATCAAAGGTGATTATCTCTCTTATCGTGACTCCTCCCATCGGTGAAAGTCCATAAAGAGCAGGGGACATTAGCTGTGATGGTAGTTGGCTATGTTATTTTTTGGTAGCAGCAGACATGGGTTCTAGTCCCTATGATGTCTAAGAGGCTAAGGAACACCGAATCTCCAAAACCCAAAAAAGGTTTCGCGAGAAAAGCCTGAGAAACTCCTCAATTAGATTAATTGACCAATAATTAAATTTTCTCGATGTCTAACTTAGGACAACTGGTTAATTAAATTGGGTTAATTGAGGAAAATCAATTTTTTTCTAGAGACTTCCAGAAAAGTTAATTGATGGAGTCAAGATGATGTTAGCCATTGATTGAGATGTGATTGTGGCCGTTGAGAGTCCAACTAGAGATTATAAGAGCTGGTCGAAGGGGTTAGAGAAGACACAGAAGGTGAGCAAGTAGTTCGACTATCAAGGTGCAGTGATTCAATAAGGTCGCAATTGAAGCTAGGGAGACACCGAGCAATCCCTTCATATCTGCGTTTCAGCTGCTTTCTGCAGCAAGAACCTTTAGAGTCTCCCGCTAGTGACCCACCTAGATCTGTAATTGCTTTGATACATGTAGAAATTTCCGAATCTTACACTTAGTGCAAAAATTATTACTGTTAATCTGGTTATGCTCCTCCTACTTAGACAAGTTATTAACTGAATAAATTCAAGTTAAAATCGAAGCAAAACACATAACAGATATCTACCAATCTAGATCTAGAACAAGCTCATACACACATTGGCAAAGTGACAGTTATTTCTGGACAAATATTCCCTGGAAAAACCCAATGCGGGAAAACCTATCTCTAGCTGCTGGAGGGTTTTATTATTAAGAATATTTTTGAATACACAAATCTGGGTTCCAGACCTGGAAAACCCACAAAGAATATACTAGATCTACAACTCACTGGCTGATCTAGGGCCAAAATAATCACTGATCCACACCCTCAAACGAGATTTACAGAACTCAGCGAAGATTAGGGCCTAGAAACCCCAACGTTGCCCCTGAAAGCTTTTGCGTCAATCTCTGAAGCACCTCCAACCCTCAGAGCTGCTCCGGAAGAGACTGCGTTACCCCAGACCGGGTGATGTAGTCACTACGCTGCCCCTGAAGGGTCTCTGCGTAACCCTAGAGGGTTTCCTGCTGAAAATCACACTGTCCTTAGAGGGATTGCGCTGTCCTTGCTGTTGTTGCTTCTCTCCTCTTCTGCGTTGTCCTTGAGATGATCTCTGCCTCTTGTGTATTCTAGACCCCGGGATCAGATCATCCCCTTGGCCTAAATTCCCCTATTTGTTGTTGAAACACTTCTGAGAATTCTTAGCAAACTCTGCCCTAGAATCTCAACCTAGCTTCAGTGCTCTGCCTATGTGTGTCTTTACAAATGACTAGAAGCCTTTCCTTTATACTTGCTCATTGAAAAATCAACGACCATGATCAAATCTTGAATCAATGGCTAAGATTAAAAGAAAGCTTGATCCGTGTGACTAAAGACAATTTCATCACATGTTTAATTAAATTTACTTTAATTATTTAAGTTCCCTAAGTTTTAACTTAGGAAATACATTAAAATAATTAATTAATTTAATATCTTCTAAACTAGATGAAATTTCTCAAATCCATTTCTGGGTCTTGTAGATCAAGTGTACTATAGTCCCTCCACAAAATTTCGGAGCTAGAGCATAACTGATGCTACCCCAAATACACAAAATCTCAACACTCCCTCTTAGCATCAAGGGTGTGCTCTAGCAATACATCACAGTTATGCATTACATGATTTTGGGCACTAGTTCTGTGCTGCTGAAGCTTGGCCTGCTGCCACTCAACTCTGCACTGCTGCTGCCATTCTGTATTGTTGCCCATAACTCTGCCACTGCCATTGTTGATTTGCTACACTGCAACTTCAGTTGTTGAGAGAAACAACTGAATCTCCTGCCTAATCTTTGACAAACAAGTCTGATGGGCTGCATCCTCATCATTGAAGCTCCATAGGCTACAGATCTGTGCTGGCATCTAAAGAACGATGCACAACTACAGCGCTGTCTGCGTAATCAGACTCCCTCTGCACTACTGAAGTCACATCAGCCCCTTGTGCTGAAATCTATCACACTGCTGTTGCACTGCGTTGTCCCTTTGAAGCCTTCTGTGTTGCTGCAACTCTGCACTATGTAAGCAGCACTGCTCTGCATTGCTGAAGTAACATCAGCGTCTGCGCTGCTACTGCTTCTACGTTGCTGTTGCTTTCCTCTGCGCTGCTCCTCCCAGCCTTCAGATCTGCCTCTGCCTCTGCTTCATTTGTGATCAATGCACCCACTGCTCCATTTCTCCCGCTACCGTCGTAAGGCTGCCGTAGCTTGCTTGTGATCCAAGAGATGAGCTGCTCAAGGATCTCGCCTTTATTTCATGTAGTTTCTCTACATGTCCATGTCACCCCACCTCCGTGGTTCATGAGCACTCATGGCTGCATCATCTCCTGACCCATCATCTGCCACAACTGCTTTGGAAGAAGATGCTTCCTTGTCCCTTTTCTTCTTCGGACAATGGTTGGCAAAATGTCCCATTTTACCACACTGGAAGCACTTGATCTTTGAAAGATCCTTCTTCTTCTTTCGCTGCTTCTGCTATGCCAAGGCTGCATCTTCCTCATCTTCCTTCTTCACTTTGCTCAATCTTGGGCTATGTTGCCTCTTGGTGAATCTGCGGAGTTCTTCTTGACGCAGAATTGACCACAAGTTGTCCCAATCTGGGAGGTCTGCTCTGCCCAAGATACTTTGGATAAAGGTTTCCCACTCATCTGTGATTGCATTGAGGGCAGTCTTAAGTATCACAACATCATCCACCGTTGCACCCGTTGTAGTCAGCGGATCCCTGATTGACTGCAATCTAAAGAGAAAATGTTCCATGTCTTCTCCCTTGGTCATCATGAATGACCTCATCCGAGTCTCCAACAACATTTTTCTTTGGACATATTTTCCCTCATACAAGGAAGCCAAGGCCTTCCACATCTCGTTAGTTGTCTTCTTCTCAGCTACGTGTGGTACAATATGGTCCTTGATACCATCCATAATCAGCCGCTTGGCATGCCCAACAACTTCCTTATGCTTCCGAAGGAGATCTGCATCTGTCGGTGTGGCCAAAGTCTGCTCTACGTGGTCTCTAAGTTTGTATGCCTCAAGGACAATCAAGATCTTTGCCTTCCAAACTGAAAAGTTTGAGAGGCCATCCAGCATATCCTGATCACTTAGTCCAAGAGGAGCCATCTGCTCAGAATGTGTCGGAACTTCCTTTTCTCTTTGCTAGAGAAATGGATCTAAGGCCCTTGGTGAAATAGGCACCTTCTACCCCCTCTGACAACTGATTTCCCTCCTTGGAAATCTACCAAATCAACTTTGATTCAACTTTTTCTTTAATCCTTTGATCAAGCTACAAGTTTCCTTTGGCAAGAAACTCTTAGAGAAGCTGATCTCCTCACGCTCTTTGTCACTTCTGCTAAGGCTAAAAATCTGAAAACTTCAGAATTTTAACCCCACCAGCTCTTCTGAATTTCTGCAGCTTTTCTGCAGTCTTTTCTGGATCTGACAGATTCAGATCTGAATCACACTCGTTAGCTTCAGACCAATCCAGCGCTGTTCCTGAGCTGCCTCTACGCAGTGATTGCGTGGGCTTGCTAGGGCACATCGTTAGACAAAGTCACCCTTCCCTCCGCGTGAATCTGCGTCTGGAAACTACGCTGTCCCTTCAGATTTATGTTTCTAGTGCTCTTCGAGCTGCTTTCTGCAGCTAGAACCTTCAGAGTCTCCTGCTGGTGACCCTCCTAGATCTGCAATTGCTCTGATCCCATGTGGAAATTTTTGAATCTTACACTTTGTGCATAAATTATTATTGTTAATCTGGTTATGCTCCTCCTAATTAGACAAGTTTTTAACTGAATAAATTCAACTTAAAATTGAAGCAAAACACATAACAGATCTCTACCAACCCTGATCTAGAACAAGCTCATGCACACATTGACAAAGTGACAGTTATTTCTGGACAAATAGTCCCCGGGAAAACCAATTACGGGAAAACCAGTCTCTGGCTGCTGGAGGGTTTTATTATTAAGAGTATTTCTGAATACACAAATCTGTGTTCCAGATTTGGAAAACCCGACAAAGAATATACTAGATCTACATCTCACTGGCTGATCTAGGGCCAAAATAATGATTGATCCACACCCTCAAACGGGATTTACAGAACTCATCCAAGATTAGGGCCTAGAAACCCCAGTGCTGCCCCTGATAGCTTTTGTGTTAGCTTCTGAAGCACCTCCAACCCTCGGCGCTGCTCCGGAAGAGACTGCGTTACCTCATATTGGGTGACGCAGTCACTACGCTGCCCTTGAAGGGTCTCTGCATAACCCAAGAGGGTTTCCTGCTGAAAATCACACTGTCCTTGGAGGGACTGCGCTGTCCTTGCTGCTACTGCTGCTATTGCTCTCTCTCTTCTGCGCTGTCCTTGAGTTGATCTCTGCCTGTTCTGTATTCTAGACCCTAGAATCAGATCATCCCCTTGGCCTAAATTCCCCTCTCTACAGCTGAAACACTTCTAAGTATTCTTAGCAAAACCTACCCTAGAATCTCAGCTTAGCTTCAATGCTCTTCCTCTATGTGCCTTTACAAATGACCCTAAGCCTTTCCTTTATACTTTTCTCGTCGACAGATCAATGGCCATGATCAGATCTTGAACCAATGGCTAAGATTAAAAGAAAGCTTGATCCGTGTGACTTAAGACAATTTCATCACATGTTTAATTAAATTTATTTTAATGATTCAAGTTCCCTAAGTTTTAACTTAGGAAATACATTAAAATAATTAATTAATTTAATATCTCCTAAACCAGATGAAATTTCCCAAATCCATTTCCGGGTCTTGTAGATCAAGTGTACTCTTGTCCCTCCACAAAATTTGGGAGCTAGAGCACAACCGATGCTACCCCAAATACGCAAAATCTCAACAGGGGTTTCAACATAGATTTGGGAGAAGGATTTCGGATGAGATTTCTAGAGATTTTCCAGTGTTAGAGTGACATGATAGGGAGGCAAAAATTATCTGCAGAGGAGGCCGAATCAACTAGTGTGAATAGCCACTTTTACAGTGCGAGTGGCTGAGGAGCTCGTTTTAGTGAGCCAAAGCTAGATCTATTAGCCAAAGGCAAAGCGAGTGGGCCTAGTTCAGTCCAAGAGGCTGAACGACTTATAAGTAAGGGTTCCCGGACGCTGTAAGATTTTTCCGGAGTAGCATCATGCGTTTCCAGTCAAGCAGTGCGAGTAGGAGGGTGGAGAGTGAGTTGTGAAGGAGAGGCTAGATCAAGTTATAGAGGGAGACTTTGAGTCTTGAATATATTTTGGCAGTTAGGATTAGTATTTACCGAAGCTTTGTTGGTGAAAGACAAGCAGTTGTAATATTTCTCAAATTGTTGAAGATAATAATAAAACCTTCATTTGCTGCCATTGGTTTTCCCTTCGGGGTTTTTCCAGGGACATTTGTCCAAAATAACGGTGTCGGAATTATTGTGTGTGTGCTTGTGTGCATTATTTTCTCAATTTTTATTTTACACAACATAATTTATTTGTGGAGAATTGCAGTGTGAGTTTTTTGTTATTTTCTGTTTAGTAAAATTAACTGAAGACATAAAATGCGTGATTTAGGAGATAAATTTCTAGTTGCTACAATTCGTGGAAATTTCACAGGCAATTGTCCCATTGTTATCACATAGTCTAGTTCTTTGTCTTGTAGGGTTTCTCTCTTCAAGGTCTGCTAGATTGTGTGGAAACATGGCCTAGGGTTTCAAGATATAGATCACAAGGGAATAGCTAGGTATACAAACACCAAGGAAAAGGTTTGCAAATGATTTAATCTACATTGAGACAATGCAAACCTTTGAATGAAGCCCTAGGTTGAAGCCCTAGCTAAGGTTTGTGTCTTTCTAGTGCACAAATTGCTTGGGGACGATTATTTCATCCCTACTAGAAAAGATTCAACCATGTAAAATGCTACATTTTGAGTGAAAAGGATCAACAAGGGAAAATTCAATCCAAATGAACCTTACTGTCTATTAGAGAAGTGCCCTAATTGAATTTGACCCTATCAACTAGCCCTAACAACTTGCCTTGAAGGACTTGGAAAAATAAGAGAGAAGAAAATAAAGAAATTTTTGTGATTTTTGACCAACACAATGCTTCTTAGTGCCTATTCCCACTTGCGTGATGTAGTCTCTTTTATGCACCAAAAGTGGGTGAGCCCATAGGAGAAAATTTCTCCTACCATCTCTTCTAGCTGGCAGTTAGCAGCCCCTGATAGCTATTAGTAACTGATGATAATGTGCCATTCATGTCTCCGCCACCTGCAACAGTCATATGCTTTGTTGCCCATTTGGCATGACACATTGGAAGGTGGGATTATGATCAAAAGTTACTTTATTGATTTTGTAATTTGGTTCTTATGCTTGTTTGTATTTTGGGTATTTGGCATGAATTATGGGGTAATCGTCATCTCATTCCTTCACCTTAGAGGGTGGCTAATCTTTCGTCCAAGTACAATAGGACCTCCCCTAATGACCCAATGGGAATAAGAGGGGCACTGTTTGGGAAACCCCAAATGAGATGGCATAGTCCCATTTCTCCCTATTCCATACTTAGTGGTTACCATCTTACATTGCAAGCACCATATTCCACCTCCCTTATTCGGGTTCAACTGACGATTGGCTCTTTGGGTTTTGACACCATACATCCTCATACTTAGGTAGGGCTTGGAACTTTGCCCATGGAGGTTGATGTTGCTAAAAGAAAAAAGAAAGAGCATATGATTGCCACAAGTAAAAACAAAAGAAGATCAAAATGCAAAAAGTGGCCAGGACATACAAATTAGCATGTGGGCAAAAGCCTAGCATGAGCTCTACCTCACTCATTATGGCCATTACCTAGTTCTCGAGCACAGGGTGCGCTTCATATTATGAGAAGGAACCCATGCATGTTCGAATCGCTGGTGGGCAATGAGTTGCCTTACACTTAAGGGGATTATCAGTACTATACATCATACAAGGCAAGTCAAAACCCTTTAAGCTACGAGCATTAATACAAAGAAAAATCAAGAAAATGTAAAAGGTGTTAATTTTTCACAATGTTCTATGCAGTTATAATCTCTTAAAACAGCTTCATTCACCCTAGTAATAGTTAAGCAATTGTAGATAGAACAGTAAATAGTAAATGCACAATGGAAGATAACCAAGCACAATGAGACAAATATTTTTGGTCAAAGACCAGAGCAAAATCCCACAAGGAGGAAATCCCAAAATCAATTCTTCTTCTTCTTCTTGGTCAATCAATGTTCAACACGAGATACATAATCCAATAGTACATCCATAAACCATGAGACACTAGTTGATTGAAGGGTGGACCAAGGACATGTCATTTCCCCTTAGAGGTTGGAAACACCTAATATTTTGGTCTATTCGCTGGTATTTTTGTAGCATCTGATGGTGTTCTAGTCTCAAACTTCATAGAGAGGCTAAAACACTTGAGTTCTCCAAAACCCTGAAATCGTTTCTTGAAATTCCAGCTAGAGATAACTCAATTAAATTAATTGACCATCATTTAAATTTTTCTTAAGTCTAACTTAGGAAAGCTGGTTGATTAATAGGAATTGATTCAGAAATGTGAGAATTCTCTAGAAATTCACATGGATCGACTTATACATGATTTCAACCGTTGATTAAGATATAATCTTGGTCGTTGAAGTCTCAATTGGAGATTATAAGAAGAGGTCAATGGGTAGATGGAGAATATACACATGAAGAGCAAGTTTCCTTCGTAGTTCGATTTTATAGAGAGCAACATTTGGTCGGAAGAATTTGAGCCAGAGAGGGGACACAAAGATAGTGGGGCAAAGTCTGTGAGTCCAGAGGAAGTCTTCCAGTTCTGGAGAGTTAGTTACAGGAGGGCCGAGTTTTCTCAGTGGGGTTGCGTAGGGCCTTCGCAAAAGCTTCAAAGACAGAGTTTGATTTGGCCAAATAGAGGGTCGATTCAGTTGCTAGAGGCCAGGTGAATTTGCGGAAGGGCCAGTGAGTTATTCTGATAAGATGAGTTGGACAGACTACTAGATCAGTTGCAACTATAGGAGGGCCCAATTTTCTTAGTGAGGCTGCGCAGGGCTTGTGCAGAAGCTTCAGAGGCTGAGTTTGATTTGGCTAGAAAGAGGGTCGATTCAATTGCTGGAGGCTAGGAGAATTTTCGGAAGGGCTAGTGAGGTATTCTCATAGGTTGAGTTGGCTAGATGACTTGATTTGTTGTAGCTTGTAGGTAGAGCGTTCAAGGACCTGCGCAGGGGTGACGTAAAGGCTTTAGTGTGGCCTTGTTTGTGCCAGTTGTGGCACTGGATCAGTGTCACGTCATCTCGTAGAGGATTGCCAGTGTTTTGGGCATCCTGTTGTACTCAGAATTCATCACTAATGCATAATAATAAAACTCTCAGCTGCTGCACCGACTTACCCACATTGAGTTTTTCGGGGACAATTTTCCTAAAATAATTGTCTTTTTTATGTGTGTGGTAGCATATTTCTCAGTTTCGTCTATTTTATTTTCCGTAGTGTTTTTATGCTGAAAATTGCAGTTCTAGTAGTATTTTTTGTTTGTCGTAGCAAATCAACTGCATAATTAAATTTACAGTTAGAAGAATAATTTCTAGTTGCTATTATAGAGTTGTAAATTTTCACATGGTATCAGAGCACATTTGACAGACATGAGCTCAAAGACGAAGAGGGAGAATTTAGTGGCTCAGAGGGAGCAACAACATGAATTTCCTAGGGGATGCGCAGCCCCTAGCCAGGCAAGGCGAATTGCTGGACAGGGTTCGATTTTGCAGTTGCGGGTGGTAGGAAAGTTTGATTTGTCCAGGAAAGTGATTCTAGCAGGCAGAGGTGAGAAACACAATATTTTCGCAGAGCATATTTCTTATCTGGGCACTGTAGGGTTTTGCAACAATTTGCAGTAGCAGAATCAACAACGAGTGGAAGAGAAATAACAAACAAAATTATACTTAGGATGTCTCTAGTAGTTTTTCCAGAATCTTCCAGTATGGCCATGAACAAATTTGACATTCAGGGGGCTACATAATTGTCTTTCAGGTTGGAAGACTAATTTGCTTGCATGACTAGCTCAACTTCACATGGAGTCTAGTATATAAATAGTGGGGTGTCTACTCATTTGACAGGAGTTAGAGAATATTTCTCTAGCTATAATGAGGAGGAAATGGAATTCCAGATAACAATGGGAAATTGGACTAAATGCACTCTAGTTGGGAGAGCTACTGTTGACATAGAGAGGGAGTCAGGAAAAAGCACTAGTGTTACAAATGTATTGCATGTGCCAACAATGGGTATGAACTTGATTTCAGTATCCCAGTTACAGGATAGGTGATGTCCACTTTGTAGAGAAGGTGTACACAAAACACCTAAACTGGAAGAAGGTGAAACAAATTGGATTATGAAGCAAGAAATTGTACATGTTGTAGTTAGAATCACCAATGGCACTAATTAACAGTAGTAGTGATACTGGAAAAGACCTGAATGAGTTATGGCATAGGAGGATGGGGCACTTACACCATGGATCACTTAGTATGTTAGGGAGACAGTGACAGGTGTTCTAAAATTATGCGCTGCTACCCAACACTTGTGGGTAGTTTATATAGGAGAATTTTTTTTTCTCCTAGATGGTCCTCAACCGACAGCTAATAGCCCCTTGTAGCCACAAGATAGGTCGATGTGCTATTTTCTCCGCCACCTGAGCCAGCCTTGTGGTCCCTCGACCACTTGTCATGAATGTATATTTGAAGGTGGGCCTCCCAACCCCAAATGTATGGCTTTTCATTGGTATAGTTGAGTAAATTTCCTTACTTGTCATGGGCACTTTTGGGCATGGATTGGTGGGGAGATTCAACAGAAAGAGTGGGTTAGGCTTGTATTTTTGTCTCTACTGCTCGATTTCGTGGTTAGCTTTCTATCCTAGTCCTGTGGGATCTCCTTTAGTGACCATTTGGCTTTTAGTTTAGGGTTGGCACTACATCAGAATTCTTGATTTTGTTTGCATGATCCCGCTTCCGATACCACCTACATTACTCCATTTCCACTCATTTTAGACCCATTCATCCTTTTCCCATTCGGGTCCACGTGTCCAGTGGGTCCACATCATAGTTTTAAAAATCAAAACTGGTGACTGAACCGTTCCACCTAATAAACTAGGATTCAAACGGAACTGGTCAAACCGGGATAGGTCAGATCTCAATGAACCGGTTTTTAAAAAAAACATGAAATAATTATTTTTTAATAAAAAAACTATTTTTAAGATTTAAAACTTAAAACCATGATTCCAAATCGATAAAGAGAAAATATGCGAAGTTTTCTCATTTATATACGATGTAAAGGTGAATATATCAAAATGGCACCGTGTGCAATACATATCATCGACAAAATACATAAGCAATGAGGCTCTAAATGGCCTAAAAAGTCCAAAACCAGTACTACAAGATATGGGGCGATTGGCCTACAGTCTATTACAAGTCTACATAAATGATATTAGTGATCAACATTATCACTTCAAAGTTGAAACTTCTCATCATGATCAAACTCAGTGGGTTGAATCTCGACCCACAAACTTTGCAACTGCTTGAGTGACAAAGTTCTCTGCTGGTTTAGTTACTTGAGACTCAAACTTCTGAATGTATTTTGCCCTAATATGCCTTTTTACTGTTGAGATTTTGTGTATTTGGGGTAGCATCAATTGTGCTCCAGGTCCCAAAATTTGTAGAGGGACTGCAGTTCCCCTGATCTACAAGACCCAGAAATGGATTTGGGAAATTTCATATGGTTTAGGAGATATTAAATTAATTAATTATTTTAATGTATTTCCTAAGTTAAAACTTAGGAAAATAAAATGATTAAAGTGAATTTATTTAAACATGTGATGAAATTGTCTTAAGCCACACGGATCAAGCTTTCTTTTAATCTTAGCCATTGATTTAAGATTTGATCATGGTTGTTGATTTGTCAACGAGAAAAGTATAAAGGAAAGGCTTGGGGTCATTTGTAATCACACACAGAGGCAGAGCACTGAAGCTAAGCTGAGATTCTAGGGCGGGGTTACTAAGAATACTCAGAAGTGTTTCAGTTGCAAAGAGGGGAATTTAGACCATGGGGATGATCTGATCCCAAGGTCTAGAATATACAAAGAGGCAGAGAAGAGATCAGCTCCAAGGACAGCGCAGAGGAAGGCAACAACAACAACAGCAGCAAGGTCAACATGATTTTCAGAAAACCCTTCAGGGGTTATGCAGAGACCCTTTAGGGGCAGCGTAGTGACTGCGCCACCCATTCTAGGGTAACACAGTCCCTTCCAGGAGCAGCAGTGCTGAGGGTTTGGAGGCCATCCAAGGCTGATGCAAAGGTTTTCAGGGGCTTTAGAGGTTGACACAGTGCATTTTAGAGGCAACGCTGGGGTTTCTAGGCCTGGATCAGACTGAGTTCTGTAAATCTCGTTTGAGGTGTGGATCAGTGAGTATTTTTGGTCCTAGATCAGCCAGGAGCTGTAGATCTAGAGTTTTCTCTGTAGGGTTTTCCAGATCTGGAACCCAGAGTTTGTGTATTCAGAAATATTCTTAATAATAGAACCCTCTAGTAGCCAAAGACTGGTTTTCCCACATTGGGTTTTTCCGGGGATAGTTTGTCCAGAAATCACTGTGTCACTTTGTTAATGTGTGCATGTTCTTATTCTAGATCTGAATTGGTAGAGATTTGTTATGTGTTTTGCTTCGATGTTAACTTGAATTTATTCAGTTGATAACTTATCTAAGTAGGAGGAGCTTAACCAGATTAACAATAATAATTTTTGCAGAAGTGTTAAGATTCAGAAATTTCTACATGGTATCAGAGCAATTGCAGATCTGAAAGGACAACGCAGTTGACAGGAAGGGAAGCTCTGACATGAACCAAGGGAAGGGTTCACACAGTCCTCCAGAGCACACAGAAATGCAGATGGAACATGACATGAAGGTGCTGGCATCCTGACTAGAGGAGGATCTTGCTTGTGTGTCAAGCACAGCTCCTCTAGATGTTTGGTATATTGACAGTGGAGCATCTGCTCATATGATAGGGGTTCATGAATGTTTTTCGAGCTATCAAGAAGAGTAGATGAATTTCCAAATAACTATGGGAAATAAGGCAAAATGTACCCCCATCGGGAGAGGTACCGTAACTTTTCAGATGGAGGATGGCCACAAGATTCGAGCCACGAATGTTCTGCATATACTAGGGTTGGGGATGAACTTACTCTCGGTGTCTCAACTTCAGAACAAGGGCTATGATGTATACTTCATTCAAAATAAAGTATATGTCAAACATCCTAACTGGAGCAAAAAGGCACAAATCGGAGTATGGAGTCACACGCTGTATAAGCTTAAGCTTGAATCTCCAGTGGCCCTGATCAGCAGTACAGACGACAAAGATCTGAATGAGTTATACCACATAAGGATGGGGCATCTACATCATGGAGCCTTGGGGATTCTCAAAAATACTGTCATAGGGGCTCTTGAACTCAGCACAGAGAAAGACAATGTTTGCAGAGGATGCGTACTAAGGAAGTACGCTAAGGGAATGTTTCCAAGAAGCAGCAGTAGAGCCAATGGTGTATTAGAGTTGATACACTCTGAGATTTGCGGTCCGATGTCTACAACAACTCTCAGTGGGGAAAATTTACAGTGCGATGTTTACAACAACTCTCAGTGGGGCAAAATATTTGCCACCGTCATTGATGATTATTCCAGAAAAACATGGATCTATTTTTTGAGGACCAAAGATGAAGTCTTTAATCGGTTTAAAGATTTCAAAGCATTGGTGGAGAAGTCTACAGGAAAGAAGATCAAGAAGTTAAGGTCAGATAACGGTGGAGAATATATCGGTAAAGACTTGACAAATTTTTGTGCACAAGAAGGAATCAAGAGAGAGTGGACAACTCCTTACAATCCAGAACAAAATGGAGTTGCATAACGGAAGAATCAGACCATAATAGAAGCTGCAAGGGCAATGTTGTACGACCAAGAAATGCCCAAATTCTTATGGGCAGAGCCCTGCAACACAACATTCTATATTCAGAACAGAGTTCTAAATAGGGCTTTGGGGAAGGTGACTCCCGAAGGTGTGTTCACAAGCAACAAGCCAGAAGTGAGCCACATCAGGATATTCAGCAGCATAGCATACTACCCACGTTCTAGAGGAAAAGAGGAAGAAGCTCGATCAAACTGCAGAAAAGGGTTTTCTGATGGGCTACAGTGAGAATGTAAAGGCATACCACGTCTATATTCTAGCGAGCAGGAATCGTGCTAAGAAGGGATGTAAAATTCCTGGAAGAGAAAGCCTTTAGGAAATATCGAGAGATGGCCACAGATACACAGATTGAGGAAGATCCACTGGTACAGCCTCAACGACCTCCGGAGGAGAGGTCCAGTGCCTCTCCAAGGCACTATTGTTTTGAGGGAAGGGAAGCTCCTTCGACGAAGAACAGGTGAGACCACTCACCACTAATGGGAGACCGAGCAGAGAGGTCCAACAGATTCTTAGAGATGCAGAAGGATTTGTTGGAACTCTTAGAGAAGGAAAGAGGATAAGGAAACAACCTCACAGATATCAGGCACTGGTAGCTTAGGTTGGAGAGCCCTCTACCTTTCGGGAAGCAGCTCAGCATCAGGTATGGGTAGATGCCATGGTAGAGGAGTATAGCTTCATCATGACAAATGATGTCTGGGAAGTAGTCCCTAGACCACAGGACAAACCAGTTGTAGGATCCAGGTGGATTTAAAAGATCAAATATGCTGCAGATGGCAGCATAAAGAAATTCAAAGCAAGATTTGTAGCACAGGGGTATGCCCAGAAAGAAGGCATTGACTATGAAGAAACCTTTGCTCCAGTAGAACGGTACACTTCTATCAGATCCATCATCTCTTTGGCAGCGCAGATGAGATGGGAGATTCACCAGATGGATGTCAAAATTGCGTTCTTGAATGGTGTGATAGAGGAGGAAGTATACATAGAGCAGCCAGAGGGCTTCGAGACACATGAGCAGAAGACTCATGTTTGCATACTTAAGAAAACCTTGTATGGCTTGAAACAAGCCCCTAGGGCATGGTATGGTCAGATTGATGGCTACTTGTAGAAGATGGGGTTCGTCAAGAGTGACGCAGATCCCAACTTGTACTACTTAAGAGTAGGAGATGAGCCACTTATTCTTGTTTTGTATGTGGATGACTTGTTTTTAACCGGGTCATCCAAGCTCATCAAAGACTGCAAGGAGAATCTGGTATCAGAATTTGACATGAAGGACCTGGGACGGATGCACTATTTTCTTGGGTTAGAAGTCTGGTAGCATGAAGGGGAAGTCTTCCTAGGACAAGGAAGATACACGACAGAGATTCTGAAAAGATTCCAGATGGAAGACTGTAGACCCATGGCCACGCCAATGATCACTAACTAGAAGAAGATAGACACATCAGAGGATGATGAGGCTGATCCCACTTTGTATAGACAACTCATCAGGTCATTAATGTATCAGGTCAACATGAGACCAGACATCTGTTATGCAGGGAATACCCTTAGTCAGTTCATGGTGGAACCAAGGAGGGCTCACTGGGCAACAGCCAAACATATTCTCAGATACTTGAGAGGGACAACTGAGTATGGGCTAAAGCACACCAAGGGAAATGAAATCTAGTTGAGTGGGGTTCACACGGATCAAGCTTTCTTTTAATCTTAGCCATTGATTCAAGATTTGATCATGGCTGTTGATTTGTCAACGAGAAAAGTATAAAGGAAAGGCTTGGGGTCATTTGTAATCACACACAGAGGCGGAGCACTGAAGCTAAGTTGAGATTCTAGGGTGGGGTTGCTAAGAATACTCACAAGTGTTTCAGTTGCAGAGAGGGGAATTTAGACCAAGGGGATGATCTGATCCCAGGGTCTAGAATACACAAAGAGGTAGAGAAGAGATCAACTCAAGGACAACGCAGAGGAAGGAAACAGTAGCAAGGACAACGTGATTTTCAGAAAACCCTTCAGGGGTTATGCAGAGACCCTTCAGGGGCAGCGTTGTGATTGCGTCACTCATTCTGGGGTAACACAATCCCTTCCAAGAGCAGCGTTGAGTGTTTGGAGGCCATCCAAGGCTGACGCAGAGGCTTTCAGGGGCTTCAGAGGCTGACGCAGTGCATTTCAGAGGCAGCGCTAGGGTTTCTAGGCTTGGATCTGACTGAGTTCTGTAAATCCCATTTGAGGGTGTGGATCAGTGAGTATTTTTGGTCCTAGATCAGCTAGGAGCTATAGATCTAGAGTTTTCTCTATAGGGTTTTCCAGATCTGGAACCCAGAGTTGTGTATTCAGAAATATTCTTAATAATAGAACCCTCCAGCAGCCAGAGACTGGTTTTCCCACATTGGGTTTTTCCGAGGACAATTTGTCCAGAAATAACTGTGTCACTTTGTCAATGTGTGCATGTGCTTATTCTATATTTGAATTGGTAGAGATTTGTTATGTGTTTTAATTCGATGTTAACTTGATTTTATTCAGTTGATAACTTATCTAAGTAGGAGGAGCTTAACCAGATTAAAAATAATAATTTCTGCATAAGTGTTAAGATTCAGAAATTTCTACAATTACTTCATTTGGTGCTCCACATGGCTTTACATGCCCTCCTATCCCAGCCAAGTGCTGCTTGAACGTATCAATACCCCCTCCTTCAATAGATTTTTGGCAATATTTGCAGATCATTTTGACATCAATCATATCACAATGAGCCCATGCAACATCCTTGGCTTTTGGAGGCATGTTGGCTAGTACTTAGCTCAAACATACTATTGTTCCACAACTCCAGGACAAACTGAACACTCCCCAAGCTCTGAATAAAACTCACAAAAACTACAAATGAGATGTGTGAGACAAATGAGGGGGTTGAGCTCCTTTTATTGGCATGGAGAGGGTGTTTTTGGAGGGAAACAACCCTTAGTTTACGTCCAAACCACCTAAGAATCCTCTAAAAATTGGCCTAGTGGGTTTGCGGCAGCTGTGGCAGTGAATTGACCGGTTTATGACAGAACTCGCCGGTTTACCCATAAATTGGCTAGTTCCTTCATAAACCGATCAATTAGGTCCGGTTTAGGTGGAGAAAAGGCGAAATCGGCCCTTGAACAAGGTTTTTTCCCGATTCGACCTGGTTGCGAATGGACCGGTCGGTTTGACCGGTTTCCAGTTCCCGGTTGGTTCTTAAAACTATGGTCCACATAAGGTCAACCTTCCCCCTCCCCTTGTTCACACCTTGGGTTTGGCTGAGAACAATTCCCCAAAGGTTGATGCAGCTAAAAAGAAAAGAAAAAGCATAACTTGGCCACTCTCAAAAGAGAATGTATCGCAAAATGCAAAAGATGGCCGAGACATACAAATTTAGCATGTGGGCAAAAGCCAAACATGAGCTCTACCCCTTATCCATGGCCATAAATCTAGTCCCAATGAGCCCTAGATGAGCCCCCTCCATCACTAAGGAACCCATGATTGTCCCAACCCCTAGTGGGCGATGAACCGCCCCACCTTAAGGGGGTATTCATTGCTAGATATTAAACATCATGCTCTCATCCCTTGGAGACTCGAGCAGTTATGAAGAAAGAACAATAAAAGGAAAAAGGCATATGAAGAAGGGTGGAAAAACAAAGGTCGGGGTAACTAATGTACCACGATTTTCTCCGTCCTACACTCATATACCCAGGTGTGGGCTTCCCTTATTTTAGCTACCATGGCTCCTTAACATGTGGTTTGGATGTTTTCTCCATAGTTTTAAAAATCGGAATCGGGTTCTGATTCGGTTGAGGGTCGGCTTCGACTCTGACTCTGATTCGGTATCGACTTGGCCAGCTCAGTTTCAATGACTCGGTTTTTGTAAAAAAATACATTAAATATTAATTTTTTTTTAAAAAAACATAATTTTAAAGATTTTTATTCATGTTTCCAAACACAAAACATTACAATATAGACAAAAGACAACATATGATCAAAGTAGGCTTATGAATATATCCATTATATCAAAATTGCACCCAGTGCACTGTCCAATACATGATGATGAGATAGAGATCAAAACAAAAAACATAAACAAGGAGGTTCTAAATGGCCTCCACAACAAAACATGAATAATCACTACTGAAGCTTGCTAGACATTTTACAAGCCAATGTCCTCTGGCTCTTCCTCAAACCCTGAGTCTGAACCAGAGCGGGAAACTGCTCGCTCCTCTTCTGAATCAACATTCTCAACTGGAACTATACCCTTGCCCTTACCACTCTGAGATAGACGAGTTATGTGCCGCTGTCGTGGCTGACTAGAGGAAGTGCCTGTGCCTACAACTGGAGGGCTTGGGACTGGGTTTGCTATTAGTGGATCTGCATTGAGCATAGCCTCTAACTGTGTATCGAAGTCATTCCCAAGACCAATATCCTCATCAGAGTCAAACTCTGGGGGACAAGTCTCCACTACCCAATCTGATGTTGGATCAATATCCTCCAACACAATGGGATCTAAATCAGGGCTTTTGTTCAACAATTGGTTGCGTCTTAGTCGGAGGTTGTACATGACATACACTAGATCATTTAACTGTTTTTGCTCCAAATGGTTTCTCTTCTTTGTGTGAATCCTCTCAAAGACAAACCGATTGCGCTCACACCCAGAAGCACTGCAAGTTTGACTTAAAATGCGGATTACAAACCTCTGTGATTTAGGACAATGGCTACCAAATGCCTCCCACCATTGTGCTGCAAAAAATGAGTTTCAATTAGCTCAACAATTTATATCCAACTTTGAAATTGAAATTATAAACAATTATACAAAATAATAAAATATGAATTTGAAAATTGAAATTCTTTGTTTACCTGGCTCATCTGATTTCCTTGCAATCCTTGCAAGGTTCTTGCTAAAGGTATCTGTGGCTTGGCTGAACACAGTGATTTGATTGTGGATCTTCAACTGCTCACTCTCTGTGGGGATCATGCGATCAATGTAGTCAATCAATCCATCTCTAACTTCCCCATTCAAAGCTCTTGCTTCCTGAGCTTTATAATGATACCTTGGGTTCAGAAAATACCCAGCTGCATGTATAGGGCGATGGAGTTGATTGTTCCATCTCTGATTAATGATTGCCCAAATGGGCCCATACTTATCCACTCTGTCCTTGTATGCTGCCCTTATTTGCTCCTTTTCTTGATCCGTAGCCTCATAAATGAAGCCCATAGCCAATCTTTCCCCATCCACCAAGCACAACACCTTAATCAGTGGCTCAAGAAGTTTCACAATCTCTGTTGCCTTTTTCCAAAATATTTCTTCATTGACTTTCCTTTTCACATCTTTGCCATCCTGTTTGCGAGCTCACTGACATTCATTCCATTCATCACTAGAAAAGAACTTTTGCAAGTTTCTATGTTGGCCAAGCATAGATTGCAATGTCAAAAAATGTGTTGCAAATCTAGTGATGGCAGGCCTAATAATTTCCTTTCCCCCTTTGTTTTTCCTCATCACATTCAGAATCCATGAGTGATTGTAAATATATTTTGTGATGCATTTGGCATGCTCTATAGTGTTCTTGATCCAATCTATTTTGCCAATATCCTCAAGCATGAGGTCTATGCAATGTGCAACACATGGGGTCCAAAAGATGGTTGGGTGTTTTTCCTCTAACAATTTACCATCAAGAACATTGTTAGAGGCATTGTCTGTGATGATTTGAACAACATTTGCCACCCCCACCTCTTCAACAACCTCATCCAAGAGATGAAACAACAAATGTGCATCTTTCACCCTATCAGATGCATCAACCGGTTTTAGAAACATGGTTCCCTGTGGGCAAAAGACAAGAAAGTTTATGATGGTACAGTTCCTCTGATCAGTCCATCCATCTGACATGATGGTACATCTTGTATGCGCCCATGAGTTTTTGAACTCTTTCAAATAATCATCAATGTTCATAATCTCTCTTTGCAAAAGAGATCCTCTTAACTCATGCATAGTAGGGCCTTTGAAGCCCTTTCTAGCAGCATATATGGCATCAAAAATAGGTTCATAATATGGTGAACGAGTAGCATTGAAGGGAATATCAGCATCATACCACCATCTAGCAATGTAATCACAAGCAACATCTCTCAATTCTTTTTTCCAATAAGCATCTAAAGTGGGCTGCACAGTTGGAGGACTAGGACCATGTGCAGTTGCACTATCAGAGGGAGAAGAGGGCACGAAAAAACTTTTGATACTACCCTTATTTCTAATTGCACCCTTACCCTTTTCAGAAATAGACTCCATAGAGGGAGGAACATAGCGAAAGGGGTTTGATGCATCAGTGCAAGGGATATATGGAGAACCCTCATAATCAAAACTTAGGTTGGCAACCATCATATGTTGTAGATTTCTCTTCCTCCCAATTTTAGCCTGTATTTATTTTTGCCTAATTTTGTCTTCCTCAAACTTCCGAAATTGTTCTTTCAACTCCTTCCTACTTTCCCCATTGTTTTGTGTTTCACATGGAGTAATTTGGCTTCTAAGACCAGCCAAATGTAGTTTTAGTCTATGAATGCCCCCTCCAACCCCCTTAATTTTTTTCTTACAAAATTTGCAATACATTTGATCATCAACCATTTCAGCATATGCCCAAGCAGCATCTTTCACTCTAGGGGACATTTTGGACTGAGTTTTTGACTTGGAAAGAAAAGGTTTAAATCTGAAAATGAAAACAAAAAAAGACTATTCATTCTATGTTCATTTATTTCACCAAAAACTATGTTTACCATTTTCAGATTTTCAAAATAAATAAAACAAGAAAAGGTAGATTTTAGAAGAGAAAAAATAAATACCTCTAGCCTCCTTAATGCAGCTCCAACAAACCAACTTCTCAATGCTGCTCCAAAGCTTGCCCAATTTGCTCCTCACTGCTGCTTCAAAGCTTGCCCAAAAGACTCCTCAAAGCTGCTCCAAAACCAACTCCATAACTCTTCACAAAATCCTCACAAATGCTCAAGCAAATTCAATGAGTTAGATGTGAGGTATTGAGAGGGGTTGGGTAGGTTAAATAGGATAGGGAGGGGTTAGATAAGGTAAAAACAACTTAACAACAAAAATAAATTGATTTTGACGTCCGTTTTTTTGGATTTTTGGGGCCTGTGGAAGGCTGGGGCTGATCGGCCGAGCTAACTCGGGCTCGGATGAGTTGGTCGGTTTGTGACCGAGCCGGCCGAGTCGATGTGCAGCTCGGCCGGCTCGGTCACAAACTGGCCGCCAGACCGGTTTAACCACCGAGTCAGACCGGCCATCCCTTTGGCTCAGTGGATTCGGCCGGTTCCGAGTTTGGACGACTGGTTTTTAAAACACGGGTTTTCCCTACTATCTACTCCATTCCATCATGATATCATTTTCCACCTACCATTTGAGGGATGTACCACAAACATGTCACCCCCTCTAGAGGTTGAAACCACCTAATAGGTTCCTTGGCTAACCCCTTATTGAGCTTGAAGACACTTGTACATACCAAAGCCCACTATGGAAGGACATGCCACCATGAAGTGCCCCATTGATTCCATGACTTGTAAGGTCTTTTACTTTATTATCCTAATGATTTGTTGTATTGGAGGGAAAGGGAACACATTGGATCTTATGCAGGGTTATAGGTCAGATCCCATTTGGGGCTTGGTCTCCCTATACGGGGTCTTAGCCCTCCAGAGGGCCACATTGGCACTTATAGGGTGAGATTTGAGAGACATGGGCCTCCACCATAGCTGATATTACTTCATGGATTCCCAACAACGTTCGTTGATTGCTCCTATTCCACCTTTTGGATGAGGATGATGCACCTAGTTCACCATGCCCTATCGACTCCACAGATGCACCATACACATGGAAGGTGTTCCAGGGTCCATAGGATTGTTCCCCGTTGTAGAGGCAGGGCTTATGTCATCATTCCAACGCTAATTGATGGTCTACAGGAACTTTCGATCCATTTGGAGACCCATGAGGATGACCTTGTGCCCCCACAACCATTTGGTAGCACCACAGGTTTTTGCCTGGAGAACAAGGGGTAAACCCCTTGTCCAGTATGATGGGAGTCCATTTCTTCATTATGGCACCCTTTGGACTTCATTAGGCGTCCTCAAAGGCCCAACGACTCCCTTTGTTGATCATCCGACCCTCTTGAGAGGCTTATTCATGTATTATTGAGCTATTTGGTGGGCTTGTCACCAAAAGTTGTTATTATGCACATTTTTTTTTTAAATTTTATTTTGGGGGATAAATTAGGCCTAATTAGCTAAATCGAATTCATCAGGAAGCGTATAAATAGAAGTGAGATGAATCATTTGTATCATCATCACATGGATTGGATCATTCTCTCTTGTGAGATTTTCGCTATTCTTTTTGGAGGATGGAATTAGATGGATGGATGAAATTTTGAAGTTTGGATTTCTTCATTTTTTTCTTGGAGCTTCTATATTGGCATATGATGATGATTGGATATACTTGTTCTCACATGTAAGTGGTCTTTTAATGCTGATTTGTCTTTTTCTTATGTCACATGCATTTTGCTAGGGATTTTCGCTATACTAGGCTGAAATTTGCTGTGTCTCTCGTGTTAAATGGTGGAAATTTGTCCTTTATTAGCGTTGCATCATGTCATGGGCCATGTTTGAATAAGTGAATGTTCCTAGAGACATTTTGTTGAGATTTTGTCTTGATAAGTCATCACATATTTCATATTGATGTATAAAGACCTTGTAGTAATTGTCCATGCCCTAATTGCCATTCGAAATTGTTATATAGGCCTCCTTGATTAAGTGAATCCATTCCAATCATTGAAATATCCTCGACTCCATTTCCCCCAAAGGATTAGGCATTGTTCGTGCATAGGTGATCACCTTAAAGCATATTTTTCTCACCTTCTTTCTTTCTTTCTAGGCCTAGCCTACATAGGTCACCTAGGGAACACTTATCTAACAATCTAGCCTTTTAAATACTTAGATTTTTGGCCCACAACTGCGCTGGAGTTTTCTCTAGAGGCCATCCAAATTTGAAGCAAATCTGGTAGTGGGATCTCGAGATATTGCAAGCCCTAGCTTGAGGATCGTTTCTTGCCCTAGGTTTCCCTTGGTTAGTGACCTCATTGGGATTATTGCATCAAATCCAAAGAAAATTTCTCTTGTTATCCCTTTCTCCCCCTCAATTAAGTCAAGCACACCCTTGGTTGATCAATTCCATCCCCTTGACCGAATTTTGGGCCCATTTGGTCCCGTGCGGTCTTACAACCTTTTGAAGATAGCTCCACAAAGACTGCTCGGAATCCAAGTTTCCGCAAGGATTTTAGGGTCTAGGAATCTCCTTGGCAAGTCATACACTCAAACGGTAGACCTTGGAATTCTATTAAGCCCTTCTTAGAGAGCCTTTCTTCTTGATTTACAAGCAAGCAAGCCATATATTTGAGCCTCTCTTGTGAATAGGCTTCCAAGATTACCTTTCATCCTATCATTGATCCATTCATCTCCGTGATCCTTATTATACTAGGTCTCCTCCCATCAGTGAAATTCCTTTAAAAATAGGGAGCCTTAGCTGAGGTGACTGTGGGCTATTCCAACATTGTTTCCCTTGACCTAGTAGTTTCCCTATATGACCCCCTCCTAGGACCCCTGCTAGTTTGAGCAGTAATATTTTTGCGCTGTTGTCTGGGACACGAAACGTGTGTTTTGTTCCCCATATGACATGTTGACATATCATTATTGGCGACTGCATTGGAAGAACAAATCCATAGCACTTTGTTAGGCTTCAAAGTTAATGCTTGTAGGGTGAAGCAATCATCTATCAAGGCACTTTAATTCACGTTGGCGACTCCATAAATAAGACATATTGACATATCATTATTGGCAACTCTATTGGAAGAACAAAGCCCTAGTTCTTCATTAGGCTTCATAGTTAATGGTTGTAGGATGAAGCAAGCATCTAGCAAGGCACTTTAATTCACCTTGGCGACTCCTACATAATTTACATGTATATCTTAACAAGATGTCTTTCTTTTGATGATTTTCCTACTTTGGACATAGCTGGCATCCCTAGGAATGCCAATCATGTCACAAGAAGGATGGTAGACGGGGCACCTGTGTTTGATGGTGACCCAATCTCCGTAATTGACCATGTCTAAAGATTTAATGCACATACTTCAAAGGAGAAAGTGGGCCACCAGGATGTCCTTATGATGTTGTTCTTTAGTTCTCTCTATGGTCATAACTCATGGTTGCAAAATCACAAACCTAGGAGCATCTCATCTATTGAGGAGTTCGTTGATGGCTTTCTTAGATATTTTGAAGTATACCCTGCATTAAACATTCAAGAGGAAGCCTTCATTTAACATCATCAAGACATTGAGAATCTAAGCAATGAGCAAGAAGACGAGTCCTCCTTGGGTGCACATCATCGAAAGGATGATTTTGAGAACACATGTGTTGAGAGGGATGAGGCTATGGCAGGTAAAGCGGAGGCTAGCCTTACCTTTCACAAGGATATGACTCTTGATGACTCTCCTTTTGAAAACTTTGAGGAATGTGATCCCATAAGCTCCTTCGAAGATGACATTAGAGATTATTTCCACATTGAAAGGGAGAAATGGGAAATTGTTGGGTCTCGATTTTATTATGCTCCCATTTACGACACTGACAAGGAGGATGAGGCTGATATTAGCCTTCCCTTTCTCTTGCGCATTATTTATGATGATGATTATTCGTTGATACCCTTGGGAAGGAGAATTATTATTTTCCCTTGCATGAAGAGGCGTAGTCGAAAGTAATCGATTATGCTTTTTAGGGAAAACCCAATCTTTGACACTAATAATGAGAAAATCGATAAGGCCCTTACCTATGAGGTCCAGTTGGTCTCAGGTGGTCCCATGACTTATTGAAGCAAATTCTGCAAAGACCACTTGGAATTCAAGCTTCCATAAGGATTTCAAGGGCTAAGGATTTCATTAACAAGTCATATACTATAACCCTAACTCTTAGAATTCCCCTAAGCCCTTCCTAGAGAGCCTTTCATCTTGCTTTCTAGGTAAGTAAGCCCTATATCCGAGTCTCTCTTGTGAATAAGCTTCTAAGGTCACCTCTCACCATATCATTGATCCATTAATTTCGTGATCCTTGTTATATCAAGTCTCCTCCCATCGGTGAAAGTCCGTAAAGAGTAGGGGGAATTAATTGAGGTGACAGTGGTTTATTGCACCATCATTACCCTTGACCCAGTAGAAGCCCTTCAGGGATCCCTTCCCAGGACTCCTGCTAGTTTGAGTGGTAACATCTTGGCATCGTTGAATATGACACTTCATGCTCCGCTTTGCCTTTTCGTCTTGTTTATCACTGTGAGTCTTCCTCAAGTGATTCTGTCACCCCTTATTCTTTTGAGGACAAGTTGTTGTGAAATGTCCTAGTTCACCACATTTGAAGCACCTGACCTTTGAAAGGTTTTCTTCTTCTTCCCTCGATGCCCCTGCTGTCACTTAGATGCGAGAGCTGCATCTTCCTACTCCTCCTTCTTGATCTTGATTGCTCTGCTGCTGCTGCCCGCCTTGGTCATCCTCCTGATCTCTTCTTGTTGAAGAGCTGCCCACATGTCTTCCCAATTTGGCAGTGTCGCTCTACCCAAAATGTCTTAGACAAAGGTCTCCCCCTCTTCAGACACTGCATTTAGAGCAATCCTGACCAATAGACCCTCATCAGGAGTTGGCCCCCATAGCAACTAGCTGATCATGAATGGCCTTCAATCTAATGAGGAAGGGGTCGATTTCCTCTCCCTTATGCATATGAAATAACCGAAGCTGATTCTCCAGAAGCATTCTCCCTTATGCATCTGAAATAATCGAAGCTGATTCTCCAGAAGCATTCTCCTCTGGATAGAAGTCCCCTGATACAATGAGGTCAACGTTGTCCACATCTCATTTGCTGTGTTCTTTTAGCAATGTGTGGGACCACATGATCCTTGATCCCATCCATAATCAAGCGCTTGGCCCTTGCTTGCGCTTGCTCATACTTGTTGAACGGATCAGTGTTAATAGGAACAACTACAACCTCCTCGCCATGATCTTTGTTGCGATATTCATCTAGAACTGAGAAGATTCTGGCCTTCTAGACGATGAAGCTGGATGCTCCATCCAACCTATCCTGATCCCTCGATCCATGTGCGGCCATCTTTGCGCAAAAGATGTCGAAGTGAATACTCTTCTCTCTTCTTCTGCTGCAGCCCTCAGCAAAAGACTCGGATCTGGGTTTTTTTCGGTGCTAGAAACCCTCTAGAGAATATGCTCCCTTTGACAAGCGATTTCCCTCCCGAAAATCCTCCACAAACTGCTGTCGAATCAACCCTCTCTAATCACTCCCTTGATCGGATCTCAGTACTTATTGGTGAGAAAGTCTACTGATGAATGGCTTCCCCTTACTTTGTCACACCTTGCTAAACACTGTTCTGCACCGACAAAACAATGCCCCACTAATAATTTCCGAAGAACAAAACTGCACTTCCAGCCACGAAAACCAGAAGGACAAAGACTCGAGCCCTCTGCGCTAGCTCCGCGTCACTTTCTCTCGGACTACGTCACCCTTCTGGGTCTGTGTCATCTTTGCTTGAGCTAGACTGGCTTTAAGTCACCCCTCCTGGGCTTGTGTTGTCCCTCTGGTGCTTACGATGCCTCTTCCTAGATCTGCGTTGTCACTCGAGACAATTGCCTTCTTGTAGAAAAAACTTCGTCTCTTCGCTGATGGCTTCAACTCTCCCTGATCTGTAATAGCTCTGATACCATATGAAAATTTCTGAATTTACTAAACAGAAATCCTACAACAGGAATCTGATTTACTTCTCCTACTTGTTTTATTAACTTGACAAGTTATTTTTCTGAATAATACAAGAAAAACATTGAAGTAAATACATTGCTGCGTACACAAATATATACAGATAAAGTACTGAAGAAATAAACACATTCAACAAAGGACACAAGATTTTTCGGTCAAATGTCCTCGGAAAAACCCAATGCAGGAAAACCGATGCAATAACTCTTGAGGGTTTTATTATTATGCAGATTTCTGAATACAAACTAGGGTACCAGTAGTGTTTTACCCAACAGATAAAATGCCGACAGAAGTACCTCTATCTCTGGAGAAAAATATTATGGTTGATTCAGATCAGAATGAAGAACCCCATAGGTGCCTTCGCAGTCCCCAGGGAGATCTGTGCTGAGACTGCATCACACTTCAGTGTGACTGCGTCACCCTTTTCGATCTACTGAATATGAGCCTGATCTGGTCCACTGAAACCCCAATGCTGCCCCTTGCAGCTCTGCGTCAACTCCTCTAGGCCTGTGTCACCCCTCTGGGCCTGCGTGAGGCTTTGTGCTGGTTTTGCGTTAGCCTAGTGTGAAAGTTTCAAAACAAAAACGCTACTGCAGTGCCTAGATCTACTTCATCTACTTGTTTATTTTACTTAACATGTTATTTAACAAAAGTATTCAAAAAAACATTAAAGCAGACACAAACTGCAGTCTACACATCTATAGATCATTCAGTGAACAATACACACATGTGACAAGATTACACTCGATTTTTTGGACAAATGTCCTCGGAAAAACCCAATGTCGGAAAACTGGTGCAACAACTCCAGAGGGTTTTCTTATTATGCAGAATCTGAGTACAACATTCTTGGCACCAGAA
The DNA here is from genome assembly GCA_034641835.2 of Pinus albicaulis. Lineage (NCBI taxonomy): Eukaryota > Viridiplantae > Streptophyta > Pinopsida > Pinales > Pinaceae > Pinus > Pinus albicaulis. Next base: position 1,223,327,070 of record CM076574.1, read on the forward strand.
ATGGTTGGCCCTATAGAGAAATTACATGGCAGTTTGTACCTTTCACTCAAAGACAGAAAATATTGCTGTATCACACCCTCAAATGGGATTTACAGATCACGAGCCCTTTCAGGCCCACTAGAACCCTCAACGCTGCCTCTGCAGCTCTGCGTCAGGCCTCATTGGACAACGTCCCCACTGAGTCATCGTTACTGGTGCTGCGCTGCCTCTGCGTTGTACTAGCTGGGCATGTGTCACCCTAGATGGTGTTGCGCTGCGCTGGTTGGGTATGCGTCACCCTGGTTGGTGCTGCGCTGCCCCTGCACTGCACGGGCTGGGTTTGCGTCACCCTGGCTAGGCCTACGCAACCAATGCGTGGTGCTGGCTGAACTACGTCCTCTTGGCTAGCTTTGCGCTGTCTGGTACTCACTGCCTCTCTGCTGCTGTATTGTCGGCCTTGGATTAGATCATCCTTTGTCGATCTCTGCCCCTCACTGCACTGCAAACTCAGTTCGAATTTCTCAGCAACCCCTGTTGCGGAAATTCGATATAGCTTCAGTGTTCTGCCTCTATGTGTGTGTCTCCAACTGACCCCAAGCCTTTCTCTTATACTTTTCTCATTGGAAAACCAACGGGCGTGATCTAATTTCTAATCGACGACTCAGATTAAAAGACTGCTTGATCCACATCACTTAGAACATTTCATCACATGTGTTTAATTAATTCACTTTAATTTTTCTAATTCTCTAAGTTAGACTTAGGTTGCTCATTAAAAAAATTAATTATTAGAATAACTTCAACACCAGATGAAATTTCTCCAAACGCTTTCTGGGTTTTGGAGATCTCGTGTGTCTTAGCCCCTCCACAAATTTTCGGAGCTAGAGCACACCCGATGCTACCCCAAAATCTCAACACTCCCTCTTAGCGAGGAGTGTGCTCTAGCAATACATCCACACCAAATTATTGCCTGATCTCGGCATCGATCTCTGCGCTGCTGATGCTTAGCTTGAAGCCTTCCATCCACTGCGCTGCTGCTTTCTGTACGTTTGCTCATGTCACTCCCACTGACACTGCCACCTCTGTACTGCAACCCTCTCAAATTGCTGCATCATGCTGCCTGTAGCACTGACAGTGCTAACCGCTGTAGAGCAACTCAGTCGCTGAGAATTAAGCAACTGAAAGACCTTTGCCCAATCATTAACAGACAAGTCAGCTGGGATGCAATTCATCATTGAAGCTCTTGTTATCACTCATAAAATTGTGAAACGTTACTTGACATGGTCATACAGTTCACTTATGAAAAGGATAAGGTCTCCTTAAGCCTTTTCAAGTTGGTATAGGAAAATTTCATTTTTTACATGTTTAACCTATCCTAAAGTTCAAGGTTACCTCCATTTATGTCATGTCATGTCCCATCAGTCCTCATACGGTGTCAGTTTTCATTCTCATGCATTTAAATTCAAAATGGGCACTTGAGTCAGTTTTTCAACTTTTCGTAGCGTTTTATATAGTAAAACAACAGTGTTCGCTACGAAATTGCCTAATAGTTTCGTAGTGAAACATTCAAAGGATAAACTAGCTACACTACGAAGACCTGTTTTCTTACTTGTCTTGTCAAATTCGATATGAAATGCTAGTTCATGATTGGAGGAGTTAGGGTGGAGGTCATTCGAGTCTGTTATGGTTAATTCAAAGGTACAAAGCCATGTCTGAGGTCGTCATTACCCTTTTTGGCATGCATGTGTCATGATTAATGCATGCGCTGTCGTTTAAACCATAAAACCTTACCCAATTACTCTTTTTTTCATACTCTGCTTTATCTTTGCATGTAATTGGATTTCTGGAGAGCTGCTTCATCGAGCCAAGCAGGTTGCTGGCAGATTTAGACTTTGCAGGTGTCATCAAGCAAGGAAGGCTGAGAAGATATAAAGCACCCATGGCTGCGAGGAAGAAAACAAACAAAGGTGGTCATTGCCACAAGTATGAGCCCATGGACATGAATTTGCTCAATGAAGACCCAACTACCATGGAGGTTTTCAGAAGAACAGGTTCCTTGCAATTCTGTCAAAGGTTGCAGGGTTGTCATCTACAGGTTTCCAAGGATTTTGCTAACAGTTTCATAGGAACAACTTCAAAAGTGGGAATGCTGAACCTTACAATGACACCAGACAACATTTCAACAACAACAGGAATCCCTAGAGGAGGGGAACATTGGTTTAAAGGCATGAAGTTCACAATGTAGGATTGCAAAGAGTTCATCAAGCAAGAACATAGTGAAATTGATCTGACAAATGCTATCCTAAACAACTATTCAAAGCTGCTGATGATCATTCAGAAGTATTTTACCTGTGAAGGAAGGTTTCACATGGTCTACTCTTACCACCTTAGACTTCTTCTGCATTTTGTGGGTGAGAGGTCACTTGAGTTGCCCTTTTATTTATATAGAAGTCTAGGTAAAATGTCAGATAAGGTTCAAATTAAAACAGAAGGCAATGAAACTTCTCTTTTTCATCATGGTTTGATTAAGCTATTGGTGTTAAAGGAATTAAAGAGACTAGACAGATATTGGACTTCCTTTCTGTTCATGAGTGGTTTTGAAATTGATGCTATCTCCCCTAAGAGAGCCTCCAAACCTAGAAACATTTCATCACCAACTGTAGCAGAGGAAGTTGAAGAAGGGAATAGATCATCTCCTCCAGAACCAGTGAGCATGGAGGCAGAGCCTTTGCAGAAGATTGACACACCCAAAACAACACCTGCAAAACAGAAGCAAATAGTCAGCAAACAAAGCAACAAGAGAGTTACTAGGAGCCAAACAGTGGTTAAAGGAAACTTAGAGGACATCTTGCATGCAATTGACATTGAAGAAACTCCCATTGTCCAAGCTGAAGACATTGAAGATGGAGGAAGTTGAAGAAAGGTAAGACAGCTAAAAAATTAGAGTTTGCAGGTGATGATGCTGGTTTCATGTTTCAACCTAGAAAGCCAATGACCAAACATGCAAGAAAGGTCATGGAAAGCAGTGAAGAGACTAGGAAGATAAATGAAACTGCTCAACCACCAAGCATCATAGAGCTCTCTTCACTTGGAAAAGAAGAGTTGGTTATCAAACAAAGGAAGGGTAAAGAGAAAATTAGTGAAAAATCAGAGATTGAAACCCTTAAAGAGCAGTTGAAGGTGGCAGGTGAGGAGATATCAGTTTTGAAGCAAGAGGCAAAGAAACACAGAGTTGAAAAAGTTCAGTTTGAGCAAATGAAAAAAATCTGGGAAGATCAAGTCACAAGTGTTTCAAAGACCTTGGAAAATACAAAAAAGTTGATAATGTGGACTCAGCCACTAAGAGGAGAGGTCAAACACATAAAAACAATAAACCTGCACTTGCAATCCAAGAATAGGGCATTAAAAAACCAAGTGCAAGATCTGTAGGAGCAATTGGATTTGATTCATGAAGAGTTGGAAAGGAAAGGTTTGAAGATGACAGTGGTAGAAGAGCCCATTAGTCAATTGATTGTAAATGAGGAGGAAACACCACAAGAGTAATAAGGTAAGATGGAAAATGATTTGGGAGGTTCATAATATGCAGAGAACCCAAATTTTGCAGTTGGAGGACAGTTTTTGAAGATGTTCTTGAAAGGAGCAATTTATGGTTTTTTCACATTTTCGTAGCATACCCTAGGCTTGAAGCCAGAAATGCGCTTCGAAAAAACCTATAGGTACTTTTTTGCATTTAAATTTAGTTTTGGCATGTTTTAAGGAGAGGGATCCATGGCTGCAAGGTGTCATGACATGATGAAGATGTTGGAACAACAGAGAAGTGAAGAAGAGTGATGGAAAAGCTATTTTTCTGACGCTACTAAAACTTGCTACGAAACTGCCCTGTTTTTGTAGCGAACAATTGTTGAAGGATTTTGAGCATCTTAAAAGTATTTTTGCCAGCTAGAGACTTCCAACATGTCAGTGGATCTCATTAGCAGATATATATGACTCAAATGGAGTGCCATGCAGCCAGGTCATCAGTCAAAACAACGCTGAAGATGAAGGTCATCCATTCCTAAAAACCAAGGTTATGTTCCACAAATCTAGGGGTGCTATAAATATGTAAAGTGGTGGTAAACTTGGTCATGTTTCCTTCGAGCATGTGACATTCATTATGTAACCATCATGTAACTGTTTCACAGATAGGATAGAGGAATGTAATAAATAGGAGATAGAGTCCTATTAGGAGTTTGTTTCTTTAAAGGTAGCTGTCAGTTTTATGTTTTAAGTTATTGATTTCAATTATGAAAGGTGTCATAGTAGAATTTGAGGATCTAGCCACCAGCCAGATCATCCATATTGTAAAGAATGTCCATTTATAGACAAAACATCGAAGAAGCAAGGGGATGGAGAACATTTGCACCAAATTGTTGCTTGTATGTTTTTGACCATTATCAGTAATACAAAGTGACATTTTACTTCCAGACTTGACATTCTCATGAGGTTTTTTGATGTCTTATTGATCTATATCTTTATGTTTTATCATATGCAGTGGATTTCATCTCTAATTACTTAGAATTCATAATATTATGCTCCGACTTCCTTTAGTGGTGAAATGACTGTGTTTTCCTTAGTTATGTGTGTGAATTATCTTTGTTAAAAATCTCTATTTGCCTCAACTTCCATGTGAAGAACCACTGTCACTTAGATTACTGATTGTTGACTCCATAAGCCCAATGGTAGCAAGCCTGCATTTTTCAATCTGTAATCATACAAAAACAAGTTACAATTCAATAGAGTTAGCCATCTAGTACTATCCTTATTCAAAATCATAAACCCTCTTGAGAGAGCCCTCTCAAACTGAAGAGGCTAATGTTCAGTTAGAAGTGGTTTGAAAGAGTTACATTGAGTTGATTGATGAGCAGCGAATCAAGATCAATTTGGTGATAATAGCTCCCTTGGCTGTTGCACTGCGCTGTATCCCTGAAGCCTCGAGTTGCTGCTGCTCTGCACTGCATAAGCACTACTGCTTTGCGCTGCTGAAGTCCCATTAGCCTCTGCGCTTATGCTTCTACACTGTTGCTGCCTCTGCTTTGCGCTACTCCCATTTACACGTCCTAGCTTTGCCCTCTACTTCACTGTGATTTTCTACACCCACTGCTCTACTCGTCTTACTACTATGACAAGGCTCTCGTAGCTCGTATGTGATCCAAGAGTTTGGGTACCTCAAGGATCGCCCCACTTCTGTGGTTCATGAGCACTCATGGTTATGTTATCGTCACTACCATCGTCCCCTTTTGCTGTCGCTGCCTTGGATTCAGAAGATCCCTTGTCCTTCTTCTTGGGACAATTGCTGGTGAAGTGTCCAAGCTCGCCACAATTAAAGTACCGGACCTTGGATAGGTCTCTCTTCTTTTTCCCTTGCTCCCTCTATCCCTTTGATGCAAGGGCTGCATTCTCCTCCTCCTCTTTCTTTACTTTGATTGTATCGATGTTGCTTTGCCTCTTGGTAAATCTATTGATTTCCTCTTGACGGAGGATTTCCCACATGTCCGTTCGGGATGGTAACGTTGCCCTGCCCAAGATGCTTTGGACAAACGTTTCCCATTCATCGGTGACTACATTCATGGCAGTGCTCGCCAAGAGCCCTTCGTCTGGAGTTGTAGCCATGGCAATCAATTGGTCCCAGATAGTCTGAAGTTTAAAGAGGAAGGGATCGATTTCCTCACCCTTTTGCGTCTGGAACAACCACATTTGATTCTTTAGAAGCATCTTCCTTTGGACGGAGCTTCCCTGATACATCATGTCTAAAGTTGTCCACATTTCATTTGGCATGTTTTTCTCGGCAATATGTAGAACCATGTGATCCTTGACCACGTGATCCTTGACTGCATCCATGATCAAGTGCTTAACCCGCATTTGTTTCTCTTTGAATTTCTTCAGGGGATCTGCATCGATAGGCACAACTAGGATATTTTCAGCATGGTCCTTGATGTCGTACTCATCCAGGACTGTCAGGATCCTGGCCCTCCAGATAACGAAGTTGGACACACTGTCCAACCTGTCCTGATCTCTCAGTCCATGAGACACCATCTCTGCTCAAATATGTCGGAACAGGTACTTCTCTCTATCTTCCTGCTGCAACACTCAATAGGAAACTGGATCTGGGTTTCTTGGCGATAGAATCCCTCTGTACTAGCTGCTCCCTTTGACGATTGATTTCCCTCCCGGAAATACTGCGCCAAAACAATTGAATTAGTCCTCTACGATCACCCTCCTGGTCAAATCTCAGATTTGTTTGGCGGAGATCTGCTGAGTGACTGTTCTCCTCCTGCTCTTGTCACCTTTGCTAGTGATGCAACACTGCTGCAAACTTTCAGAATACGTGCGGAACCTGCGGTTTATGGGCCCACACAAACGGTGACCAATCACAGTGGATTAGCAACTCACAACTTTACTAATTTCCAATTCCTGTGATCGCCGCTATACTTTCTTGCATGCGATATGCTTCGCATCGCATCGCCACCTCCTGTCTTTATCGCATCGCAACTTAATCTTTTACCTTGTGATATCTTAGCAATAAACACAAAAATTGCTGATGTGTGAAATTACACCAGTTGCGATTTCATCTCCATCATAGATCTATGCCAGATCTAACGTTCTCGCTGTGTCTTTGCTGTTCGCCTTTCAGTCGGCCCTTTCTGGATGTGATGTGCGATGGCCGATGCACGAACTTCGAAGCTTGCTCAAGTCTAAAAGTTCCGATTAATATATAATTTCACATAAAACCATAACATGGAAATCCTACTCAGCGTGATGTGATATTAGTCCTTCAACATAGAAATAAAAAGAAATGACAGTTGAACACAGACAGAAGAATTAAAATACAAATACACTAAGAATTAATAGTAGTGAAAAATACACAGAGTCGAGCCCTTGATGTCTGGATTTTTACATTGCTTCTCCTCTTTGTCCACTCCTCTGTCACACCTCTCTCACGCCTATTCCACACCTATATCCTCTCCACACCTATCTGTTCACACTTACATATCCCTGAATGCAGTTCTCTTGTCTTTTATTAGCTCTCTGCTGAACCACTCGAACAAACTAATTCTATCCTATCTTAATGATCTAATCTACTTGGTTTGATCTCCTCGCAGGGAGAACCAATTTGCTATTTTTTTCCTATTTAAGTTAGGAAATCAAAACAAACTAACTTCTCACAATTAAAGCTAAATAAAATATTAATAATCAATTTTTTTTTCCACCTCTTGTTAGCCATAACATGTGAACAGACAATCACATTGCTGGCTAAATCCGAATGCTCCTGCATCAGATTCCCGGGGAAGAAAAGATTGATCCATCATTGTTTCAAGATCTGCATTAAACTTCTGTAGCTTTGCTGCTGTCATCCAACTGGCATCTTCCACTGGTTGTCCCTTCCATTTGACTAGATACTAGTAATAGGTTTGTCCTCTGGTCTTTTTTGTTGGTCTTTTCTCCAGAATGGTTTCCACTTCTTTCTTTGTTGTCTTTGGCATCTGTTCCTTCCAATTCAAAGTTTGGTCCTTCTCTTCTGTAGGTTCTTCTTGTAGTTCTTCTTTTGTTCCTTTGTATGGGTATAAATCTGCAACATTAAAGATGGGTAATATCCCAACTCCTGCTGGTAACTCAATCTCATATGCATTTGAGGAAAACTTCCTCAAAATTCTACATGGCCCTATCTTTTTCATTTTTAGTTTGTTATATGTCTCGACTGGAAGCCTTTCTTTCCTTAAATAAACCATGACTAAATCATCTACTTGAAACTCCCTTTCAGTCCTCTTCATATCAGTGCTTTGTTTATACTTTTGGGTGTTTTTCTATAATCTCTGCTTGACATCTTCCTGCAACTTCAGTATTTGTTCTGCAAATTCTTCAGTCTGTGCACTCCTTGTCTCTTGTTTGCTAAAATCACTAAGTTCATACACACCTCTTGGATGCATCCCAAAAACAATCTGAAACAGACTCATCCCGGTACTCTGGTTAGGAGTATTATTATAGGCAAATTCAGCTTGAGCAAGTGCTAAGTTCTATTGCTTTGGATTTTTGTAAACCAAACTCCTTAATATGTTTCCCAAGCTCTTGTTCACCACTTCAGTTTGCCCATCCGTCTGAGGATGATAGGCTGAACTGAAATTGAGGTTTGTACCTAGCTTCCTCCATACAGTCCTCCAGAATTATCCTATGAACATTGCATCCGTGTCTGAAACAATACTCACAGGCAGTCCATGTAATCTGATAACTTCAGAGAAAAACAAATTAGCAATGTGAGTTGCATCACTAGTTTTCTTACAAGCAATAAAATGAGCCATTTTAATAAACCTATCTACGACAACATAGATAGAATCATGTTCTCTTCGAGTCTTTGGCAAACCCAAAACAAAATCCATGCTGATAGCATCCCAAGGTCTATTGGGTATTGGCAATGGCCGATATAATCCAGTGTTTTGGCTTCTTCCTTTGGCATGTTGACAAATCCTGCACTTCTCAACAAACTTTTTGATATCAACTTGCAGTTTTGGCCAATAATAAAAAGCACTTTCTTGAGCAATTGTTTTATCCTATCCAAAGTGTCCCGATAGTCCTCCACTATGTTTTTCTTTAATCAGATTTTCTCTCATGGAGCACTTAGGAATACACAGTTTCTTGTTCTTGAACAACAATCCTCCTTGAATCAGGTAGTCCAACCATTGGCTTTTATTATGAATCACAGGGTTTTTAATAGCTGCATATATTTCTTTGAAATCTGTTTCTTCCTCGTACATATCAATCATCTCTTCAAAACCCAAAATGCCAATCTTCAATTCCTACATAATCAATAAGTTTTGGCATAAACTTATTCTTCAATTTACTTACAATTTTATCCCATTGCTTGACCTTAGGCTTTCCCTTTCTCTCCCTAGATGTCTGTAGTTCATCCTACCAGATAGATGCATGGCCCTTCAACTTGGTAGCTGCAAAATTTACCACCTTCTTATCTTTGACCTATTCTAAGTCGAAATACTTATCCACTGAACTGAACCAATCCATCAACTCGTCCACATTAAGGTTCCCCTCATATGAAGGAATCTCCATTCTTGGTTTTCCACTAGCCTTTGCTAATATCTTGAAAACTTTAGCTACCTCGCTTTCTTTCTCTTCATCTTCCTCAAAAGATTCCTTTGCAACACTGACATTCCCTTCTTCAGGTGCTCTCCTTTGAGCAGTCTCCATTGTCTCCATCCTTGTACGAAGGTGTCGAATTTCTTCTAGCAAAGCTGCATTGGCTACAGGTCTTCCCCAACCTATTTCAGGTCCTCTTCTGGGTGGCATATTTTCTACAATCCTTGAGAATAGAACTCAATTTTTGCTCTGATACCAAATGATGTAGCACTGCTGCAAACTTTCAGAATACGTGCGGAACTTGCAGTTTATGGGCCCACACAAACAGTTACCAGTCACGGCTGATCAGTAATTCGCAACTTCACTAATTTCCAATTCCTACGATCGCCGCTGTACTTTATCGAATGCGATATGAAATATGCTTCGCATCGCATCGCGACCTCCTGTCTTTATCACATTGCAACTTAATCATTTTACCTTGCGATATCTTAGCAATAAACACAAAAATTGCCGATGTGTGAAATTCCACCAATTGCGATTTAATCTCCACCGTAGATCTATGCCAAATCTAACGAGCCCGCTGTGTCTTTGTTTTTCGCCCATTCAATCGGCCCTTTCTGGATGTGATGTGCGATGGCCGATGTATGAACTTCAAAGCTTGGTCGAGTCTAAAAGTTTCGATTAATATATAATTTCACATAAAACTATAATATGGAAATCCTACTGAGCATGATGCAATATTAGTCCTTCAACAGAGAAATAAAAAGAAATGACAATTGAACATAGACAGAAGAATTAAAATAGTAATACACTTGGAATTAACAATAGTGAAAAATACACAGAGTCGAGCCCTTGATGGCTGGATTTTTACATTGCTTCTCCTCTCTATCCACTCCTCTATCACACCTCTCTCACGCCTATTCCACACCTATATCCTCTCCACACTTACTTGTTCACACTTATATATCCCTAAAAGCTATTCTCGTCTTTTGTTAGCTCTCTGTTGAACCACTCTAACAAACTAATTCTATCCTATCTTAATGATCTAATCTACTTGGTTTGATCTCCTCGCAAGGAGAACCAATTTGCTATTTTATTCCTATCTAAGTTAGCAAATCAAAACAAACTTCTCACAATTAAAGATAAATAAAATATTAATAATCAATTTTTTTTCCACCTCTTGTTAGCCACAACATGTGAACATACAATCGCATTGCTGGCTAAATCCGGATGCTCCTGCATCAGCTAGACACTGTTCTACACTGATAGAACCTGTGCCACACCAGCAACTTCTGAAGGTCAGAAGCTCCGCTTCCAGATTTCGCCAAATCTGCACAGCAACCTCCACACGAACTGCGTCCCTCTGGCTGGTCTCTACGTGGGTAGACTGGGTTAGTGCAATGCAGGCTGATCCTGCGTCACTCTAGAAGGATCTGCGCTGCCTTTGCGTCACTAAGATGCCTCTGCGTCAGCCTCTGCATGGCATTTGCGTCAGCCTGGCTGGGTTGCGTCGCTACTGTTGCTGTGCTGCCCTTGCTGGAAATTTGTTGCTATAGCTGCCTTCTCTGCAACAATTTTCTTCAGCTGATCTGCTGGTGGATCAGCTTGATCTGTAATGTCCTGATACCATGTGAAAGTTTCAAAACAGAAACCCTACTACAGTGTTTAGATCTACTTCACCTACTTGTTTAATTTACTTAACAAGTTATTTAATTGAAGTATTCAGAAAAAACATTAAAGCAGACACAAACTGCGGCCTACACATCTACAGATCATTTACTGAACAATACACACATGACAAGATTGCACACGATTTTTTGGACAAATATGTCAGGAAAAACCCAATGCGGGAAAACCGGTGCAACAACCCTAGAGGGTTTTATTATTATGTAGAATCTGAACACAACATTCCGGGCACTAGAAATGGTTGGCCCTACAGAGAAATTACATGACAGTTTGTACCTTCCACTCGGAGACAAAAAATATGCCTGTATCACACCCTCAAATGGGATTTACAAATCACGAGGCCTTTTTGGCCTACTGGAACCCTCAGTGCTACCTCTGCAGCCTCTGCGTCAGCCCTCACTGGCCAGCGTCCCCACTGAGTCACCCTTACTGGTGTTGCGCTGCCCTAGCTGGGCCTGTGTCACCCTAGCTGGTGCTGCGTGCTGCCCCTGCGCTGCGTTGGCTGGCTCTGCGTTACCCTAGCTAGTGCTACGCGCTGCCCATGCGCTGCGTTGGCTGGGTCTGCGTCACCTTGGCTAGTGTTGTGCTGCACTGGCTGGGTTTGGGTCACCTTGGCTGGGCCTACGCAGCCTCTGCGCAGTACTTTGCTTAGTGGTAGTTGAACTGCGTCCTCCTAGCTGGCTTTGCGCTGTTTCGTACTCATTGCCTCTCTGCTGCTGTATTCTCGGCCTTGGATCAGATCATCCCTTTCTAATCGTTTCCCTCACTGCACTGCAAACTCGCTTCGAATTTCTCAGCAAACCCCACCCTAGAAATTTGACTTAGCTTTAGAGCTCTATTTGTGTGTGTGTGTGTCTCCAACTGACCCTAGGGCTTTCTCCTATACTTTTCTCGTTGGAAAACCAACGAATGTGATCTAATCTCTAATCGACGGCTCAAATTAAAAGACTTCTTGATCCACGTCACTTAGAACATTTCATCACATGTGTTTAATTAATTCACTTTAATTTTTCTAATTCCGTATGTTAGAGTTAGGGTCCTCATTAAAAAAATTAATTACTAGAATAACTCAACACTAGATGAAATTTCTCCAAACGTTTTTTGGGTTTTGGAGATCTGGTTTGTGTTAGCCGCTCCGCAAAGTTTCAGAGCTAGAGCACACCCAATGCTACCCCAAAATCTCGAATATTCTCACTCAAACCACACTCGAAAATTCTTAGTAAACCACGCCCCAGAATTTCTACTTAGGTCAAGTGCTGCCACAACTGACCCCAAGCCTTACTTCAATACTTTTCTAGTTGATGAATCAATGGTCGTGATCTAATCTCTAATCGACGACTAAGGTTAGAAAAGACATGATGCTCCTCGCTCAGAACATTCTTACCCACATGTTTAAATTAATTCACTTTATTTATTTAAGTTCCCTAAGTTAGACTTAGGTTCTCCATTAACATAATTAATTATTTGAATAACTTAAGCTCTGGATGGAATTTCTACAATCGATTTTTTGGTCTTTGAGATCTCATGTGTTCTAGTCCCTCCACAAGGTCTCAGAGCTAGAGCACATCCGATGCTACCCATTGATGCCATCGTACATTGCGCCCTGCCACTGTATATTGCGGCCTACCATTGTGCACCGTTGGATACCCCCTGCTATTGCCACACCATCCTGTACCGTCTCATGTCTCGCCTGTGTCACTGTTCTTGACAGTCCCTATGGGTACTTAATGCAATGCAAGTCATTCCTCCTACCTCATAGTGTAAACCAACATGTTGTGGTATGTGAAAATTCCAAACCGAAATCCTATTGCAGAAACTGGAAATGATTCTCCTAATTGTTAATTTAATTTAACAATTTATTTGCTGTTTGCGACGAGAAATACTAAATCAATCACACTGCAATCTCCACAAATAAAATTATGGAAGAATAAAATGGAAGTTGAGAAATATTAACACATATACATAGAAATTAACACAATTACTTTTGGACAAAAGTCGCCGAAAAACCCAATGTGGGAAAAGCAGTGCAACAGTGACATTTTATTTATTTATTATGAAGCAGCGAAAATCTGAGTACAATTTGGATTCCTAAAACTGGCAATCCAGAACAAGAAAAAATCTGGGCAAAACTATTAAAGGGAATTACCCTTCCCGTACAAGGAATCTCGACACAAATCTCCTTCAGAAAACTCGGCCTCCTAACCCTTTGCGTCAACCTCTGCACTACTCTGCGCAGTCACTATGATGTCAAGCCTCCAACCAGTCTTTGATGAAGTCGTTCTGACTTTTGCTGTTGAGGAGATCATCTCTCCGGCCCTGTGGAACCTCTGCCTGGTCTCTGGAATTGAGAACGAATTTCTCTCCAACAAATCGAACAGCCAATCTGAAGCAACTACGCACTCCTCTGCGCTGCCTCATTGGGAATAACTCGACCCTCTTGATGCTGCCTCTCCAGATCTAGAAAACTTCCTCCGAATCACTCTCTCTGCCCCTCACTCACTACTTTGATCTCTGGCTCTCCGACAAATGACTGTTGCTACTCTAGAAATTGTTCTGCTAGGGAAATTGAATTGCTCAAGTGTATTCTCCATCACCACATTGACCTGCTCTTATAATCCTCTGTTGGAGCACCAACGACCAAGATTAAAACATAATCGATGGCTAGGAACATCTCTGGATCGATCCGTGTGAGTTTCTAGATTATTCTTGCCTTGACTTAATTAATACGGATTAATTAACCTCTTTTCCGAAGTTTAGACATAGGAAACATTAAAAAATTGGTTAATTATCTAAAGTTGCTTCTAGGCGGAATTTCCAGAGATGATTTATAGCTTTTGGAGATCTCATGTATTCTAGCCTCTCCACAAATTTCCCTGGCTACACCACACCTGATGCTACGAAAACTAACATGGTATACCACCATGCATCTCCATGCTCCTCGCTCCATAGCCCTGCACACCACTGGGTGTTATGGCCTAGAATTGGGTCTGTAAGCATTATTCCACATCCCTTTATATAACAATGGATGCTACGACCTGACTCTGTGCAGTCTTGTGTACCACTACCTACTATCATACCACTATGTAACATATGTGATTCCGCGGGTGCCAAAGTGTCTGCCACTCTCTTGGTGAAGCCACCAAGATATGCGTCATGTCCACTCGTCCATCGTGGTAGACCTGAGCACCCTAACTCCACTCCTGCAAGAGGGTATATCTATGCTGTGTCGATTGTCGGTGACCCCTGAGTCCTAAAACTCAATGGAAGAACATCCTCTCCATACAATGCTCGGTCTGGTGGCCTACCCATGCCACCTCCTCCAACGAACTCCTGGAAAAGAATGCTAATCATCCTGCGCCCCCATGCGCAACCAACATGCCAAAACAACGCATGGAGTCTACTCACAAATGACTTGGCCACTAGTGCCCATTGGAACTTCCCTAATGAATGCATGCGCTCAGGCACTGGGTTGACTCCCTCATCAATGCCATTGCCATCCTGCATGTCTAATATCAGATAGGAAGCCTCGTCTGGATCCCAATAACAACCTGGGCCTCCAGTGCCCTCGATGTTTGAGAGCTCTCACCGAGCTTCACTCCATACTACGACCATCTCCATGAGTCTAGCCCACTCCAGCAGGGACCAACTCAGAATCTATCACCATTCAACCCCAAGAGAGGGATCAAATGCATGGATTCCAGCACATTGAACAAGCCCTCCATCCTGTGAGTGCTGCACCCTGCGCAACTCATGTCACCTTAACTCACCATCCTGGTCAACACATAAAATTTGTCGAGGGGACTCTACACCTCTCTCTCCGTGTTGCAAAGGTAGCCTAGCAATGTTGCAAGCCCCATCTATATAAGCCAAGAGAGGGCTCCTATCTAGAAGTACTACAACTTTGTTGACGGTCTGTGCATCTGTGTGCTCTAAGTCAGTGGATGACCCCAAAGAAGATTGCTCGTCCTCCTTCACCATGGGCTCAACATGAGTCACAAACTGCCCCACCATGACTAGCTCACGCCCCTTTATGTGCTCTCGATGCTTCTGTAGGAGACTTTCATCCCGCAACTTTGTCATAGATCTGGGTGCCTCTGTACCTATTGACTTCTCATCAAAGGTGGTGATGTCTCTCGACACCTCATCACCTTGTCGTGCATTGCTATCACCTGAAAACTCGATCACGACCCTAGATACCTCATTAATGGATACCTGAACAACGGATGGCACCTCCCTATATCCTTGCCCCCACCTAGGGTCAAGCCTGGAATGATGCCACAAAGGTTGATGCGGCAAAAAGAAAAAGAAAAAGCATAATTGGCCACACTTAACAGGAAATTGTACCACAAAATACAAAATATGGTCGGGTCAAAAGTAATTAGCACGTCGGCAAAATCCAATGCATGGGCTCTGCCCCATACCCATGCTCATCATCCTGGTTCCATAGGCCCTAGAGGAGCCTCCTTTATCATTCAGGAACCCATGATTGTCCCAATCCCTGGAGGGCAATGAGCTGCCCTACCTAAAATAGAGTAATCATGCACATCATGCTCTTGTCCTTTGAGCCTCGAGTAGTTAATTAAGGAAAATTTATAAAAAGCAAAAGGCATATAAAGAAGGGTGGAAAAATCAAGGTCAGGGCACATCATGTACCACGATTGCTCCCTCCTACACATTATATACCTAGTTGTGGGCTTCCCCTTATCTAGCTACCCTTGTGCCGCAATATGTGGCCCAAGATTGCTCCTCTCATTCCCTACTCCATTTCACTTCTTTGTCACATGCCACCACCATTTGAGGGATGTAACGTGGACATACTATCCCCTCTAAGGGTAGAAACCACCTAATAAGGTACCTCGCAGCTCGCTTACCCCCTTTGTAGCTTAGAGACATCATCACATGCCGAAGCCCACTACGGAAGGGCATGCCATTATGAAGTAACCACTTTGTTTTCTATGGTTTGTAAGCTCTTTTACTCTAATGACTGGTTGCACTAAAAGGCTAGGGGACGCATTAGAACTTATACAGGATTGTAGATGGTGTCCATTTGGTTTTGGTCTCCCTATATGGGGTCTTAACCTCTCCCAGATGGCTACATTGACACATGTAGGGTGTTGTGTGTAGAGAGCAATGGCTCCACAGCAGCAGACAACACTCCATGGATTTGTTGGAAATATTGAGAGGGGGGTGAATCAGTATTTCTTTTCAATTGTTAATTTTTGCCAGTTAGATCCTTCACAATTAAAAACGAGAGGTATATAATAATAATATTATTAAGGATTAATAAGAACTTCAATCCTTTTTCAAATAATTGAGTACAATAGATGTGTGAGGGCACCAACCCTTCAATGAATCAGGCACCAACCTGTTGCCAAGCACCAACTTGGACTTAGATGAGGCTACGACCTCTAGGGCTTCGACCCTATCTCCTTAAGGCACCAACCTTGTGTTTAGAAGCACCAACTCCAAGGACACCAATCCTTTTGTCTTCTTTTAATAGAGAATGTGAATAATGTTTACTTGAACATCCTTGACACAATTCTTCACTGTTCAATCTTCAATTCTTCATAATATCTTCATTGTCCAACACCGAGCTCATTGTTTATATGATTACAGATGTACCCATTGGAAAGAGGTATGAACTGTTCTTGACTAGACACCAAAAGTCTGAGCTTCAATAGGATAACACAGATCCGAGGAAGGTGTTAACTGTAGTTCTGTTCATAAATCCGAGCCACAAGAGATGATCTTCCACAAAACAAGTCCGAGTTCTTCCCAACAACAAGTTCTGGTCCAAGTACCAAGCTACAAACCTGGTCCGAGCCTCCAAGGGTGTTACAGATATCACACAATAAGTCTGAAATGTTTGTTGACCTATTTCCACAGGTTTGAAGTTTTGGGTTATCTAAGCCTTAACACAGGTCTGTGACAGTCTAAAGAGAATAGGTCCGAAGCTCTGTATCACTGATCCAAAGTCCTGTAGCCAATTATCTTTTTCAATGAATCGAGCTTTGGTACATGTGTCTGTTTTGAAGTTTCACAATACTGAGCCTTTATATTGATCCGCAGTCCTGTAGCATTTGCTGTGCTTGAAAACCGAGTTGTTCTTCCCTTAAGGGTTCACAAGATGTGAACCTGTTCCCTTTCTCTGTGCTTCACACTTTACCAAGCCGCAGTCCTTATATTTGCTGAGATAATCACCGAAATTCTTGACTGAAACAAATGATTTTATCTTTATATTTATAGTGGTTTGTCATCTTTGAAAGGACGTGACTGTTGGGGAAAAGGGCCGACATGAGAGTGTGAGTGTAGGTCGGCTCACAATTAATTAATATTTTTTTAACTTAAAAATTCTGTATTTCATCAACTACTGGGAGTTTTAGGGCAAGTGAGGGCTTGTTAGAAAGAAGAAAAAATCCTCTTCAAGATGGTCTAGGGCTCATTGTGATTGGCTGCATCTAAGATTCCAAAATTCATTTTTTCTTTGTAACTGTCCTTAATTTTTGTGTGCAGAAAGTGCATAGGACAAAATGCCTTCTCCATTGCTTGGCTTCTCCTTCATTTGTCTTCTCCATTGTTTGGCGTATCAATCATAGGGTCATAGCATCATCATGTAGGACATCTATGTAATCATGATAGTACCCAGCAAGGTCATGAAGGTATAGCATCATGTATTTAATAATAGTGCAGCATCATTAGGAGAACTTCAAATGATATCTTCCATGTTATCATTAAGTCTTTCAACCTTCATCAACCCGCTGCTATCAATGA
Source organism: Pinus albicaulis (assembly GCA_034641835.2). Classification (NCBI taxonomy): domain Eukaryota; kingdom Viridiplantae; phylum Streptophyta; class Pinopsida; order Pinales; family Pinaceae; genus Pinus; species Pinus albicaulis. The sequence continues at coordinate 1,223,344,626 of CM076574.1, forward strand.
CAACTTGGATTAACAGGATTCCCACCAATGTCCAGTGATTATTAGAGATCCACTTTGGGGATGAGGATGATGCACTTGGTAAACTATGCCCAACAAGCCTCGCAGGAGCATCACACACTATGAATTTTGATGTATGGATTTGGGTTCTCTCTATCTTGGAGATTCTTATATTGCTAATGTGATATATTCTATCACGTGTAAGTGAAAATTTGATGTTATTTTTCTTGTTGCTGCATACATTTGAACTTCGCTATGATTAGGGCTAATTGTTGCTTATGTTAAATGTGGAATTATTTGTCTATTTTAGCGTATATATTTGTATGAGCCATGTTATATGAATGGAATTTCCTAGAGACCATGCTATCTTGATAAGTCTTCACCATTTGCAAGAATTATAAATGTTTTAAAGTCGATTTTCTTCTCTAGATCTAACATTGGATGAAGTTGACTTTGAAGCCTCCTTGAATGATAGAAATACATTCCATCTTCTTAATTATCCTTGACTCCATATTCCCAAGTGAAATTAGGTACTGATCTTTCATAAGGTAATCATTTTAACTCTTATTTTTACCTTTTCTCCATTTTTCCCAGGCCTAGCCCCATTAGGTCACCTAGGGCATCACTTACTTGGAAATCTGGCCATAGGAAAAATTCGATCTCCTAGGGTTAACTGCGCTGGTGGATCCCTGAGGTCTCGTCAAATTTTGAAGACATTTCGACAGTGGAATATCGGGATATCCCAAGCCCTAGCTCTAAGATCAAGTTTTGCCCTGTGTTTCCCAAGGCTAGCACATGAAAAGATCAATTTGACCTTTTGAAGTAAAGTTTTTTGTTTGATCCTTTCCTCTCACCTTACCCAGGATAGGAACATCATTGGTTGCTAAATTCTATCCCCAAACTTCTGCTAGGTCCAGTTGGCCCCGTGTGGTCCCATTTGTTGCAAAAGACTATTCATCAAGGACTATTTGGGAATCCAAGTTCTTATAGGATTTTAGGGCCAGGGAACACCTCTATAAGTTATAACCTTCATCCTCTGCATCTAATCCTCACCCCCTCTCCCTAGAAAGTTAAGGCCCTTGCTTAAAGAGAAAGAAATCTCCATTCTTCACCTCCTCCTGGGGAAAGGGTTTAAGGGGTCATTTCACGTCTATTCATTGATATATCCTTTACAAGTGGCTTCCCAAAAGCATCGAGACTCCTCCCATCGGTGAAAGTTTGTAAAGAGCAAGGAGCCTTAACTCTGGTGACAGTGGGCTAAGCCTCCACCGTTGTGCTTAACTTAGCAGTTTCCCTCTTAGGAATCCCTTTTAGGTCCCCTGCTAGTTTGAGTGGTAACAGGTTCCTTCGTCTAATATTTCGACCTCCTTTCCTTAGCAATTCGATTTTCGCTCCAAGGGGTGCGTGTTTCTTGTATGTGTGCCCCCCACATTCCACTAGCAAAATACTTTTCTATTTCTCCTAAGTCCCATACGAAAAAAATATTTCCAATGCTCTATTTACAAAATTGTGCTTTTCTTAGCACCTCGCCAATAAACTCCATTAATTTCCTTAGATGAAAAATCAAAATTTGGGACATTACAGCTTTTTCCAGATACACTACTATCTGGTCAGTTATATTCATAACAGCGCATATGGGATGGCAGATTTACCAGATGGACGTCAAGACAACCTTCTTGAATGTGGTGGTAGATGAGGAGGTGTACATAGAATAGCCAGAGGGCTTCGATACACAGGAGAGGCACACACATGTGTAGGCCGAAGAAAGCTGTACACGGGCTGGAGTAGGCTCCCATAACGTGGTATTGTCAGATTGACAACTACTTGCAGCAGTTGGGATTCGTCAAGAGTGATGCAAATCCCAACCTTTATTGCTTAATGGTAGAGGATGAGACACTCATCCTAGTTTCGTATGTGAATGACCTCTTCTTGATAGGGTCATCATGGCTCATAGAAGACTGGAAGAGGAACATGGCAACAAAGTTTGGCATGAAGGATTTGGGGTTGATGCACTCTTTGTTAGGTTTGGAAGTGTGACAGAAGGACGGGGAGATGTTCCTTAGTCAAGGGAGATATGCTATAGAGATTCTGAAGAGATTCAGAATGCAAGATTGTAGACCCATGTTTATGGCCATGTTCACCCACTGGAAGAAGATAGACACATCATAGGACAAGGATGTTGGCCCAACCTTGTATAGACAACTCATAGGTTCTCCCATGTATCTGGTCAAAACTAGGGCAGATATCTGCTTCGAGGTCAACATTCAAAGTTAGTTTATGGTGGAGCCGAAGAGAGTGCATTGGACAACAAGGAGACACATTTTGAGGTATTTGCGCGACATAATAGAGTACGGGTTGAAGTATACCCGAGGGGATGATGTTAGACTGTGTGGATTCATAGATGCAGATTGGGTAGACAGTTCAGTGGACAGGAAATGTTCTTGTGGGTACTACTTCAACATGGATTAGGGATCGTTTCTTGGTGCAGCAGGAAGCAAAAGTCATTAGCATTGAGCTCTGCAGAGGCTGAGTATATGGTAGCTAGCACAATTGTGTGCGAAGCTATATGGCTTCAAAAGCTATTGGTGAGCTTGTTCAGGCAGAGGATGGAGGCAACCAATCTCCACTGCGATAATCCAAGTTGCATAAAGTTCTCTGAAAATCTAGTGTTTCATGACAGGTCAAAACACTTAGATATTCGATGTCACTTCATTAGAGATTGTGTGCAATGTGGAGCAATCCAACTGTAGTATGTTCCCATAGAAGAGTAGGTTGCAGATATACTCATGAAGGCTTTAGGAAGAGCCAAGTTCATCTATTTTAAAGAGTATTTGGCTATAGTGGAGAACCTGTTTCAGTAGCAGAGACAAAGTCTTTTGGATACTTCTTAGTTGCAGTGCTTACAACAACAACAATAGTGAGAGGGAGTGTTAGTTGGGTTGCAGTGCAGATGCAAAGTTGGCAACAATAGATGTTGTACAGTGCAGTGTCAGTAGCAATGCAAATGCAACATAGTTCAACTGCAGTTAGTGGCAGATGAATCCGAGTTAGCAGAGTGGTTGGTGGACAGTGGTAGGAAACTACAATTATTAGACATCAACAACGTGTATGGGAGATGATGCAGATAAAGGGTGTTGTAGTAGTGTAGTGCTAGAGAACGCCTTCCTTTCTTAGAGGGAGTGATAGTTTTTGTAGAATCCACTGATGTTCTAGTCTCAAGCTTTGTGGAGAGGCTAAAATACATGAGTTTTCCAAAAGCCAGAAATTGTTTCGGAAATTCCACCTAGAGATAGTTCAATTAAATTAATTGACCATCATTTAAAATTTTCCTAAGTCTAACTTAGGAACGCTGGTTAATTAATAGGAATTAATTGAGAAATGTCAGAATTCTCTAGAAACTCACATGGATCGACTTAGAGATGATCTCAGCCACTGATTAAGAATTAATCTTGGTCATTGAAGTCTCAACTGGAGATTATAAGAAGAGGTCGATGGGTAGATGGAGAATATACAGAGGAAGAGTGAGTTTCCTTAGTAGTTCGATTTTTCAGTGAGCAACATTCTCCTAGAAGAATTCGAGCCAAAGAGGCGACGCATATATAGTGAGGAGCATAGTTAGTGAGATCGGAGGAAGTCATTTAGTTCTGAAGAGTCAGCTACAGGAGGGCCGAGTTTTCTTAGTGGGGCTAGAAAAAAGCTTAAAAGGCAGAGGTCGATTTGGCCAAACAGAGCGTCAATTTAGTTGTTGGAGGCTAGGAGAATTTTCGGAAGGGTAGGTAATTCATTCAAATAGGATGAGTTGGGCAGACGATTTGATCAGTTCCAACTTCCGAGTAGAGTGTTCAAGGGTTTGCATAGGGGCTTTTATGTGGCATGTTTGTGCCAGTTGTGGAGCTGGATCAATGTTGGGTGAGACAAAATTTGTCTCACTAATTTTTGTGGCCAATTTATCTTGTAGAGGATTGCCACTTTTTTGGGCATCCTGTTGTACTCAAAATTTCTCACTGTTGCATAGTAATAAAATCCTTAGCTACTGCATTGGTTTTCCAACATTGGGTTTTTCCAGGGATAATTGTCCAAAAATAATTGTGTCATTTTTATGTGTGCTAGCATATTTCTTAGTTCCCAACATTTTATTTTCTGCAATTTTTTTATGGTGAAAATTGTAGTTGTGATTTTATTTGTTATTTGTCGTAGCAAATAAAGTGCATAGTTAAATTTACAGTTAGAAGAATATTTTCCAGTTGCGGCAATATAGTTGTAAATTTTCACATTAGCCACTCCTACCTAGGGAGGTAACACTATTTCAATCCTTGATTTTGGAAGGGAAGTCTTGTTTGAAGTGTCAAATTGCCCATTACTTGCAAGCTTGCCTTAGTTCGATGAAAAATGATTAAATGTACTTGATAATATATATGATACCACTGGATATTGTGTGTAATTGTTAGGTGGTTCCATAGCCATGGCTTGAGGAATTTAACTAGGGTTAAGTACTTCAGAGGAGCATATGGACACCCACAGGTGGAGTGTTGAGAGCCATGTGTCTCCCATCTATAGTAGAGTATCACACAAAGCCATGGGCACCTCCAACACCCGTAGTGTTCCAACACTTTTCTCTACATTGATGACTTTTATGGAATGATGCACCTTCAACCAACATGCTCCAACTGGCTTAACACTTCACGAGGGTCTTGGAAGTTTCTTTTTTAAGCAGATTCTAAAGAATAAGAGAAGCATTTTTCTTGGATTTCCCCTTGGAGGGGTTCTGCCCGGGCTTGGAGTCTATATCTTGTGTACTTTGTCTTGTTGTTATCTTCATTGTTTTGGTAATTGCTTGATGAACAAAGATCTAATAAAGTTATAAAAGGCCAACATATATTACAAGTAATTATCAAGTTAAGGAAAATCATCCAAATACACAAGTGTTATGATTTCCCAATAGGTTGGTTGCTATTCAAAAGGCGCTTTGATAATTATGCAATCGAGTGCTTATACTTGTTTTTTTTCGACATTTAGTATGGATAAAGGGGTGATTTGAAAGATTGATCGATCTTCACTGTAATTTTGTCCATTGGGGCCTCCTTTAAGGCCCTAGGGTTATAGGAGGAGAAATACTTGGAAAACCATGATCTGAGGGCCAAAATAGTTACAGCTAGTCAAAATTCTCTAAGAGGGCCAAAATAGTTACAATTGATGATGAACATGTGAGGTGAGACTATCCTTCATTTATATGAGGATCAGGTCACCTAATTTTAACTTACAAAACCCCTAAACCAAGTTTGCTCACTAGATGACCTTAGGTTACAAGCCAATCGATTAGCTAACATCAAAATGACCCTAATTTGCGCACACATGTGAGCAATAACCTCTCTAATGTCGATGCCATCCATCATAAATGCTAAGAATGCCATGTGCAAGGGTGATGAAGTGTCCAAGAAGGTGTAAAAGACTAGTAGATCCAAAATTTGAGGGTTTGCCCTCAAATTTACCTTAAAATCTCTGTGGGGTCCCAAGATCCAGGTGGGGTGCGACAAGGTGCTCTCCATGTGTCTCCAATTGCTAAATGAGGGCTCCTTCTATGGGCTTCTTTTGGTGCAACATGCCCTCCCTAGTCTCTTTGTGTGATACCATCCTCATCTGGGCTTTGAATCAATTCTTGTCCATCAAGTTGTGTCAAGGGCAACCTAGAGGTATGTTGCATCCAATGGTCTCAACTTGAAGAATCCTCAAATTTGGGTCAAATTCAACCAATATCTGGGGTCGTGGAGGTGCTATAGGACATGTCATTTGATAATGCTACTAGGAGGCTCCAGACTCTCAATGCTTCACTTAGGTTGGCAAATGTACTCCTCCAGAGCGCTTGGAAACCTGTGGAGTGGGTGCCCAAGGCCTGGGCTACTGAACCACTTGACAAGAAAAATATGGATTCTAGTGAAAGCAACCAATCATTGTGGACTAAGATTAATAATGCATCTAAGTGAATCGATTTTGAATGTTAAGGACAATTTAATACTTCAAACAAGGATCCCTTTCTAAAATCAGGACCAAGATATCATGAAGGAATGTGTGGGATGCCAAGTGCATCAAAGGAGGGAAGCGTATCACGTTGAGGAGGATAAGTATGGCATCAAGTGGACACGTGTAGATGTGAGGCCAACAAAGGGGTAGTGAGATGGGAGTGAACTCCCACTCACTCTTAGTCAACTCCCCTTCCAATGACACCTCACTCCAAGTTGAAACTCAGCCCCCTTAAATAGAGAAACTTGTCCTCCCTTAATTTGCAATAGCTGGTAGCCGAACTTAGTCTCATTAATAAGCAACTTGGCCTCATTAATAAGCAACTTGACCTCTTAGGTGGGAGTCCATCGCATCATTTAATTGCTTGTTGGAGTGCCTTTTCACTTCACTGCGTTGCCTGTGAGAGTGTGTTGATTGGAAACATGTTTTTAATGTGTCCCAGTTATTTAATTTCTGATTTTCCTTGTCTTTTTCCTCACTTTTTGAGTTAAAGTGATTTTTTTGCAAGGAAAGATCAATATTTTTCACCTCAAAGTGGGTACTAGGATGATGTTGGTACTCTAAGGATGAAATTCGAGTACTTACATGCCCAACAACATTTCCTAGCACCATGTTTTATTTGTTACATAATTGTTTTTAAAATATCTTGTCCTCTGGGAAATTTGTTATTATTAAAAATTCCTAGAAAAACCTAATGCAATTCCATGAGACCCAAGGTAATGCCTAGCATGGTAATATACATTGACCCTAGACTCAAAAAACACAATCAAGGCATAGTTAATAATCACACTCCAACATTAGAGGATGTGAGTGAAAAAACTCAATTAATTATTTATTGCTAAAATGCGTAAATAATAATTTAAGAATAAAAACACACTAGAGTGATGTTCTTACTAACCAGGTCCAAGGGTCTAAGTATGTGACATAAGTTCATCATGCTAGTGTCATTTTATGCAATTCCCCCATGGGGGTATGGAATTTGCATAGAGAGAGAAGATAGAAGATAGGAAAGGGAAAGAAGGGGCAAAATTTTCCCAGCTGGACTTCTGGACTTTGAAATTTTGATCGGTGCCTTGTACATTGGGCCGTGGGGTCTTCATTCCTGCTAGGTACAACTTAGCAGGTAACACTGCCCTCACAAAACCTGCTAAATTTTGAGGCAACGCACACCAAGCCTTGTAATAATATGATTCTCCAGAAAATATATTTCTACTTCGTTAGTAGCGTTTTTAGTGGGACTGACATCTACGCGATTGGTGACGTAATCAATGATTGTCAAGATCCATTTGTGACAATTACATGAATTATCTTTCAATTCACCATTGAAATCAATACCCTGTTGTTGAAATGGTGATTTGTTGATAACGAATTTAGTGGAAGAGCAGGTAACTATTTCTTGCTGGCAAACAATTGACAATGCATGCAGGCCCTGACGATGTTATGAGTATTAGTGAAAATCATAAGCCAGTAATAGCTTTCCCTTAAAATTCTATGGGTGGTAGTCTTAGCTGCATAGTGTCCCCCACAAAACCCAACGAAGGAGGACAAGGAGAAAATGCCATGTGTAGTAGCTAAGTAGAGACAAACTGGAAGTGATGTAAAATATATTGACATAGAGTGCTTGTCACTCCAGTCCACCAAGGAAAGACTTAAGTCAATTGACACTAACTCCCAATTGAATTTTCCTAGTGCCACCTCACACTACTGCCCATGCATGCGACCTCTAACAACTCCATAATTCACCTAGTAGACCCATGTACTTTAGCACATCACTGCATTTTCATTTGTGTCTAGATCTTGCTATTTGTTTATCCTAGATGTTTCCATGTGTGAACCCTTGAGATTGCCACATGTCAGCCATGTACGGCTACTGCTAAATATAGAAAATCGTCTGAATGCCCCCAAGACCATATTTGTCAAACTTAGATTTTAGTGGGGAGTCCAAATATGCCATCAGAATTTCCATGCAAAGATTGCTAAAATACCTCGGATGTTGATGAGTCATGAAACCAACCTCACTGAAATTAGTTTTCAGTGGGAATCTGAATATATGGTATGTTCTCACTTGTAAAACATAATAAAAAAGACTCTTCTTACATGTCACTAGAAAGTAGCTCATCGGAATCGTGATCTCACAAGGATCTTAATTATACCATCGTCACTGACATGTGATACTTTGAATTGAAATTGTCACTGCAAGTATCATGCATGTAATTCAAAAAGGACTCACTTGAATCCCGAGCTCACGGGGACTCTGAGTCTGAATATGTAATCAACAATTCCATGCAAGGCCCTGAACCGTCTCCAAAATAGTAGGAGAATTGCGAAAAACAATAACTCTCTACAATTTGATGAAAATCTGTGCAAAACTTTCTTAGAATAACCCTAACATCATTGAATCCATATTGTGATTGATCTCCATGTGAACTATTGCACACATTTTGTCAAAATTCTAAGGAAGCAACTGTATCATTTTTTTTCACAAGATCAAGATCATCAACCATCAGTTTTTAAAGTCGTCGTAAACATATTTTGCAAAATTTGTAATGTAAATGATGCTAGTAAGAGTGTATGTATGTAAAAACCTAGGTAAGCCTATTATTTTGGCGAGAATTTGATCCTAGGAGGTTTTTCGTCTCATTGATTCATCTGCATTTCTAAATAGGGATGGTCGGAAAGGTTTTTCCCTCCAGCCGCACCCCAAAGCTAGGGTGGAGTTTATCGTCAATCTCTTATGTGAGTCCTCGTGTTCTAGTCGAGTCTTCTGTAAAAGTGCTCTGGGAATAATTTAAGCTAATTGGCTAAATTATTTTATTACAAGTCACTTGTCTACTAGATCATATTGTGTCATTGAATTGACTCTGTACTTTGAGGGTCTATAACGAACGGGTATTCTCCCTTGAGGGTTGTATTTGTAAATCTTATGTAAAAAATATTTTAGTGCATGGTCCCTCATACTTCGACACCATGGCTAAAATATTAGAGGGTGGAAACAATATTTAATCCCCTGAAGTATCAATTAATTAATTTTTCTGGCGAAAATAAAATTAATCCTAAGCCAGAAGATTAATTAATTAGAGTCAAAATTAAAGTCTTGGAGAAATTAAATTCTCCAAGTGGAAAAATCCGTGGGTATCAAAGAAATTAATTTTTGGAGGTCCTCCACGAAGGGAAAATTGGAAATTTCAAGAAAAATTGGACCCTTGGTCTGTGGTTAAGTCAAAGTCAATTTTTTGAGGAAAATAGGAGAAAATAATTATTTTTGAGCTAATAAAAAATGGGTTAAATGAGAAATTCGAACATTCCTCAAAAGTGAATATTCTCGAAGGTGGAGATTAAAAGATGATCAAATATTCATCAACGGTTGAGATTATTTTGACGGAGATCAAGCCAACTAGCCGTTATTTTTCCACTTGGACCTCCCTCTAACCGTTATGGCTTGAAAAAATAACGGTTAGATGGGAGTGAGATGGGAGTGAAGGACTGGGAATCTATTTTCTTGCTGGGAACTTTTTGAGTAATCATAATAAAGACTTTGGGGTACAGTTCATGGTGTCTCTGATCTATTGATTTGTGATATGTGTTGGGTATGAACATTCCTATATTTTTCTTTATAATTTTTATTAATATTTATTTCATTGTAGGTGATTCGATTCACTGTGTGTTCTAACGGTTTATCTTTGAGAAAATATATAGTGTGTGCATATTCCCCTGTCCTTGGACTCCAAGTTCACAAACTGTGGATAGAGGCTGACTATGTTTGGATCCTAAATATTTTTATGGTTTTCTAACCTCGTTAAGGCTTCGTTAAGGCTGTGGCATTTGCATTTATCTTTCGAAATACATTTAGCCATTATCAAAGATTTATAAAAATTTAATTTCGCAAAATTCTTTCAAGTATTGTACACAATGCACATGTACATTTTGTGAATATAATTTGTATAATATACTTGTAAATTATTTTATTTTTCTAATCTTTGTTTTGCAGCTTGTTGAGAAATCCAAGTAGGTGGCAGTGAAATGATTTCTCTTATTATGACGTTATCTTGTGATGTTTTCATTATTATTATGTGCTCTCTCAATTTATCTTTTCTTATCATCAAGACTAATGCCAAACAACAAATAGAAGAGGACATAAGATGTAGGCACATTTCCAGGGAAAAACCCCACTCTTTGGGGAAAACCCGGTCGAAATTCTTCCTTCAATAGATTCAAGATGAGGCAAACAAGACCTTTATAACCTAGAGACTTCCTCCACCAAGTCATCCCTTCACTGTGTTAGCACCGAGATCTCCTTACTGTCATGACATCGAGATCTCCTTTGCTTACATCTTTCTCATTGCATTGAAACCTCATCCTCATTACTGCAATAACACCAAGACATTATTTTTAAGATATTCCTCCTGTGGTAGCCCCAAGATCCATCCACTTTGATGACACAAAAACATTCTTACTGATGTGGCACATAATTCCTTTTGCTGTGGTTGAGCTGTGGTAGTACTGTGATATCACTGTGGTAGTTAGCACCCAAACTATACCGAATTTGTAGTAGTATATTAGCAACGAATTTTGTGATAGCACTGAACCTCAAGACTAATCCGAAGTCAGCTTCTGTGATTACACCAAGAGTTCTTCTGTGATATCTGAAATTTAAGAGATAATCCGAATTGCCATTTTTTTGTGATTTCTGCAAAGTCTGCACTTGTATTTATAGTTGTTCCCCCACATTAAATTAGCCGACATGTCCTTGTGAAGAGTTGTGTCTTTGTTTGAGCCGACTTAAGTATGTTAACTTGAATAATTTGAGGCCGACTTGAAGAGGTTGCTTTGATGACTTTGATGAAGAGGCCGAGTTGATGAAGAAGATGACTTGATGGAGGAGTCCAAACAATAATTTGACTTTGACTCAATCCTAATTACATGATTCAAAAGCTCAAAATGAATCAATTTAAATCTGTAATGACTAACCTAAAAGTCCACAATGGGGACCTTAATCTGTATATGACCCAAGCATGAAACCCATACTTTAATAATTCATTTAAAAATTCTTTTTGACAAATATGTTAATAATGAAGTCCGAACCTAGTTACATTGTTCAACACAGCTGGGGTTTTTGGGGTTTTTGAATTATTTTAAATTTTTGTATATATTGGGGTTTTGGGCTATTGTAAATCTATTTGTGCAAGTGAGATCGAAGGAAAATAAGTGGATTAGAGCTAGATCTAGGCCCTTTAGGGTAAGATCTAGCCTCTAAGAATTTTGCAGGGCCAACTATTGAAGAAATTTTGGAAAAATTTAAAGATATGAAGCAAAATAATTTTGGAGCAAGGGTTTCGAAATTTTTTAGGGCCCTAAGGCCCAACGTCCTCCTCCAGCCTCAACCTCAACGCTCTGGCTCCCTACGTCACCCTTTTGAGTCTCATTGTTAGCCCTTTAGGACCTCCAGAGCCAAGCCGCAAGCTCTTAGAGTCCTCAACCTCCTCCTTAGCCCCTGCGTCAGGGTTTTAAGGCCATTCGTTTGCCTGACCGTGAGCCTCTAAGGCTTCGACCCCTCTTTTGAACCCTAGACGACAACCCTAAAGGCATGCCGTGGGATGTTTAAGCCCTTTTTCCCCCCTCGGCCTCCTTTGTTCAGCCCTCTGCTGCCTCTTCCTCCGTTCAACCCTCCTCCTTGGCTTCCTAGTCCTTTGGTCTCCCTCTCAGCCTCCTCTTTGAACCTTCCGCTGCCTCCTTTAGCCCCCACGTCAGCCTCTTTGGCCTCTTGCCCTAGCTGCTAGGCCTTCTAGGCCTCTTCCAACCCAACGCTGGCCCTTTAGGGCTTAGCGTTAGCCTTCCTTGGCCTTCTAGCCCTCTCTTGTCCTCATTTCATCTCTGAAAATTTCTGGACTAAATATCGGTGGGTTTTGCAGGAGAAGATTGGCTCAAATCTTGTCTTTTCAGGCCCATCCATGGAAATTTTTTGGCAACTTGGGCAAGCCATCTTCAAGGCGTTGGGTCTAGGGTTTGATCTCTAAACCCTCGTTTTTCCTCATTGTTTGCTACAGCTATCTGAATACATTCACAACAGTGGTAAAAACACACTTTAAGTGCTCTGAACTTCACATCCAAATTGCCTAGATACGCTCAGAATTTCATATTAAAAAAAATTATTAGTCATTTTGGGATTTTGGGCATTGTTTCTTGGCGTAACTCTAACTTACATGTGACTGAATATTTCTGCATAATAAGCCAGATCAGATCTGATAATAGCATCATAAATGGCCAAAAAATTCTAAATTTCATATTGGCAAAATTGTTCTAGACTTTGGCAATTGTTGGGGCACAATTTGGCACACACTCTCACATTGAGAGCTCACTGTTTTCATTCTTATCTTACTGTTGTAATAAGTGCTTTCAGATCTGATATAACACTAAATAATTCGTTATGAGAAGGTTAGTTAGCTCAAGTAATCACTTGGCAAGTCATTTAATCTCTCATTGATCATATTTATTTCTTACATGCTTGGCATTTCTTGGATCTAAAGTGATTTACTTGCTACTATGCTAAATGTTAATAAGTGCTCATTTCATTTGTGTTTCTAAGTGCTACTACGAAGAAGCTTGTCTTAACATTGGTTATTGGGAGGCTAACATTCGTTTGTTTCTTTGTAAGCTCCTTAATTTTGCACTAAGTAAGCACTCACACATCTAAGCTCTGATCTTATAATCTTGTTATATGGTTTAACTTACTTTGGGTATTGAAATTTTATTGGCATTAAAGTAGCTATCTCTTTCCTAAGTGTCTTGGCATCTAATTAACATTATTGTTTTTCCATCAAACCCTATGAAACTTTGATAATTGTATTGTTTAACTTAAGCATTGGCATCTTGAGAATTACTGATTCTAAGTGAGCATCTCAAAATGTTGGCATACGACCATTATTAAATATTTCTTGTGTGATCTAATCTTGTTATCATTGGTAAAGCATCTTGTGGAATATATGTTTATCTTTGGATTGTTCGTCATCGACACTTGATAATTGGCACATTCTTGGTAAAAGATTGTGTTTTGATTTTCATTTATGAGTTCTCATTGTCTCAATTGAAGAGTAATCGTAACTAAAGTACTTGAATCACATAAGCAATCTTAAACCAAGAATTCACTCACCAATTTCACATAAGCATCGTAAGTCTAGTTGCACTAATAATTTACCTCCAAACGTAAGTTTGGTTGATATACATCTAGGGCCACACTTTCTCACTTAGCTTGAGGAATTCAACATCTTTCTAGTGGTTAACACGGTGATCTTGCAATCTTTAGAGCCAGAGTCTCTGTAGCGCCAGAGGCACCGGATTATTGGAACACAAGGGGAGGTATCGTTAATCAAGCCTCCGCTTGCTTCCCATTGGATTCCATCCCACAATCTAGTCTAAAGACTGGTTGCAAAATAGTTAAGAGGAATGTTTTACTTAGACTAGGCATATTACTAAAAATAACCAAGATTCCTGCATCGCACCCAATTTTTAGGATTTTCATAGCATATAGGTTAGTTGATAATTCAAGCATCGATTGTCCATCTAGTTACTTGGCGTTTAATTTAAATAAACAAGAAATTGACTCCATTAGGCAATGGTCTCAAACCTGAATCTAATCTAATCCTTAAAATCTTGCTTAAATTAATCAAGTGGCTAGGCCACTCAATCGTGTCTCCCATGTTGATTTTTGTAGCATCGGGAAGTCTTCCAAGTCTCAAACTTTGCGGGGAGGCTTGGACAACAACATTCCAAAGAACCCAGAAACAGTTTGTGGAAATTCCACTCGGTTCATGACTTATTAAAATAATTAATTATTTTAATGATGACCTTAAGTCTAAACTTAGGGAAGTGAAATAATTTTAGGGTATTAATAAGGTAGAGTGTGAATCTTCTAGAAAACATGGATCAAGTCAAGTTTTAATCTTAGCCATTGATTAATCTTTAAATCTAGGCCGTTGGTTCTCCAACAGGAAGATTATAAAAGAAGGCTTGAGGGTCACTTGGAAAATAAGCTGGGCATACACTCAGTACCCGAAGGAGATCTATTCTGATGTAGAATTCGATCTCAGTGGGAGAGTTGTAGGGCGAGTAGTTGCAGAAACAGGGGGAGGAGGTCAATGGCGATCGAGATCAGGGTCGGAGGGTAGCAGTGGGCATTGGAGGCAGCTTGAGGCTGCAGCGTAGAGAAACCACACAGTCTAGCGCTGGGACTGTGCAGTGAATCACATAGAGGGACGCAGGGGCATGTAGGGTCTATTTTGGGTGTCAGAGAATTTTCCAAGTAAGCCGAAAATTCAGTCTCAAGTGTTTCAGAATTTATCTGCCACATATTTTCCCTGTAAAGATATCATTTGCTGAAGAATTAATAAAACCTTCATCTACTGCACCGGTTTTCCCACATTGGGTTTTTCCAAGGACAATTGTCCAAAAATAACTGTGTACATGTGATTGATTCTTGTGCTTATGTTCTCTACTGTTTATTTCTTTAAATATATATTTGTGAATGTTGCAGTAGTATTTATTTCGATATTTGCTGGAAGACTTCTGAATAATAACTTATTGTAATAATAAGTAGGAGAAATAAATCTATCACTGCAACTGTTTGTAAATTTTCACATGGTATCAGAGGCAGAGATGAATAACAGAGAGGGGGCATCTATCAGTGAACATAAATCTACTATTGCAGCAACAACACAGAAGGGTTCACACAGTTCTCCAGAAGGGGGAACAGATGGATCACAATGTCTCTGTATTGGCATCCAGACTAGAGGAAGATTGTGCTCGTGTATCGAGCATTGCGTCTTCAGATGTCTAGTATATTGACAGCGGTGCCTCTGCTCACATGATGGGAGTACGAGACTTTTTTTCCGACTACCAAGAAGAGCAGATGAATTTCAAAATAACCATGGGTAATAAAGCAAAGTGCACTCCCATCGGGAGAGGTACCGTAGTTTTTCAGACCGAGGCAGGAAATAGAATCCGGGCCACTAATGTACTACATGTGTCGTGTTTGGGGATGAATCTACTCTCAGTGTCACAACTTCAAAACTGAGGATATGATGTCTACTTTATTGGCAATAGAGTCTACATCAAGCACCCTAGTTGGAAGAAGAAGGCACAGATCGGGGTAAGAAGCAACAAAATATACAAGCTAGAGCTTGATTCTCCAATGGCTCTAGTTGGTAGCGCAGATGAAACAACCCTGAATGAGCTATGACACAAAAGAATGGGGCATTTGCATCATGGGACGTTAAGAACTCTCCAGAAGACTGTCACAGGTGTTCTGGAACTGAGCACTAAACAAGATGATGTCTACAAGGGGTGCGTATTGTAAAAATATGCCAAGGCAGCATGTCAAAGAAGCAACAATAGGGCCAAGTGTGTGTTGGATCTAATAAATTCAGATATCTGTAAGCCAATGTCCACTAGAGCTCTTAGCGGTGCTGAATATTTCTTCACCTTCATTGATGACCATTCCAGGAAAACCTGGATCTACTTCTTGAAGACCAAGGATGAAGTCTTCAGTGGACTTAAATAGTTTAAGGCTCTGGTGGAAAATCTGACAGGGAAGCGGATCAAGGTGTTGCAATCAGATAATGGTGGTGAATACATAGATTAAGAATTCACCAGATTTTGTGAAAGGGAAGACATCAGAAGAGATTGGATAGTCCCATACAATCCAAAGCAGAATGGTGTGGCAGAAAGGAAGAACCAGACTATTGTTGAAGCTACCAGAGCTATGCTGTATGACCAAGACATGCCCAAATTTCTATGGGCTGAAGCATGTAATACAACTGTCTACATTCAGAACATGACTCCTCACGCTGCACTGGGGAAGACCACGCCAGAAAGTGTCTTCATTGGGAGTAAGCCTGAAGTTAGTCACTTTAGGATCTTCGACAGTACAAATCACTGTCATGTGCCCAGTGAGAAGAGGAAGAAGTTGGAGATGACTGTTGAAAAGGGGTATCTGGTAGGATACAACGAGAATGCAATGGCTTATCGCATCTACATTCCTAAGAGTAGGAACGTGGTGGTGCGAAGGGATGTGAAGTTTATCAAGGAGAAGGCCTTAATAGGATCACGAGAGCTGCCTTCTACTACGCAGTCAGAGGAAGAGCCTCTGGTTTAGCGCCAACAACCAATAGTAGAAAATTCAGTCGCCTCTCCAAGGCATAGTGATCCAAAGGATGTGTCTCCCGAGGATTTGCAATAAGGAGAGCTAGTAAATCCACCCACAACCAGTGGAAGAACGAGCAGGGAACTTCGACAGATTCTGAAGGATGCAGAGGACTTGTCGAAATCCCTCGAAATGAGAAGAGACAACATAAGCAACCTGATAGGTATCAAGCCTTGGTTGCTCAAGTCAGAGAACCTTCCAGTTTTCGGGAAGCAGCTCAACACCAGATGTGGATTGATGCAATGGTGGAAGAGTGCAGTTCCATCATGACGAATGATGTATTGGAAATAGTACCCAGACCACAAGAGAGATCAGTCATAGGATCTAGGTGGATCTACAAGATCAAGTATGTTGTAGATGGTAGCGTCGAGAAATTTAAAGCCAAGTTTGTGGCTAAGGGGTATGCTCAGAATGAAGGAATAGACTATGAAAAAACCTTCGCCCCAGTAGCCAGGTACACATCCTATCAAGTCCGTGATATCCCTTGCTGCGCAAATTGGATGGGAAATTCACCAAATAGACGTCAAAACGACATTCTTGAATGGTGTGATAGAAGGAGAGGTACATATAGAACAACCAGAGGGTTTTGAGACACATGATCAAAAAACTCATGTGTGCAGATTGAAGAAAGAATTATATGGACTAAAGCAAGCTCCTAGAGCCTGGTATGGTCGAATTTACAGCTACCTGCAGAAGATGGGATTCATTAAGAGTGATGCAGATCCTAATCTTTACTATTTAAGAGTAGGGAGTGAGCCTTTGATACTGGTGTCGTATGTGGATGATTTGTTCTTGATAGGATCATCAAGGCTCATCACAGATTGCAAGAAGAATTTGGCTGAAGAATTTGACATGAAGGATCTAGGACGGATGCACTATTTTCCAGGGTTGGAAGTTTGGCAACAAAATGGGGAGATCTTCCCTGGTCAAGGAAGATACACTACAGAGATTCTGAAGAGATTTCAGATGGAGGATTGTAGGCCCATGACCACTCCAATGATCACGAACAGGAGCAAAATCGACACGTACGAAGATGATGAGGCTGATCCTACGCTATACAGGCAACTCATAGGGTCATTGATGTATCTGGTAAATACAAGGCCAGACAACTGTTATGCTGTTAATACCCTCAGTGAGTTCATGGTGGAACTGAAGAGGGCACATTGGGCAGCAGCCAAGCGTGTTCTCAGGTACCTTCGAGGGACAATCGAGCTTGGATTGAAGTACACCCGTAGCAATGATGTTAGGTTGAGTGGTTTCACTGATGCATGTTGGGCTGGAAATTTAGTTGATCTGAAGAGTACTAGTGGGTACTGTTTTAGTCTATAGGATCAGGAATGACTTCCTGGTGCAGTAGGAAACAAAAGTCCGTAGCACTGAGTTCGGCAGAAGCAGAGTATATGGTAGCCAGCACAGCTTCGTGCGAAGCCATATGGCTTAGGAAACTGCTAGTGAATCTACTCAATGAGAAAATGGAAGTGACCAACATCTTATGTGATAATCAGAGTTGCATAAAGCTCTCTAAGAATCCTGTGTTTCATGATAGGTCGAAACATATTGACATCCAATGTCACTTCATCAGGGACTGCGTACAACGTGGAGCTCTTCAATTGCAGTGCACTATAACAGGAGAACAGGTGGCAAACATCCTCACAAAGGCTCTAGGAAAGGCAAAGTTTGTCTACTACAGAGAAAAGATGGGGATGATGAAGAATCCCTTCCAATAGTAGAAATGGAAGATTTAGTATTCAGAGGGAGCTATGGTATAGAGGCAGCAAGTGACAGTGGCAATGTCCAAGGCAACAGTACAGGAATCAACAATGCAGCAAATGGTGGGGCAGAATCTTGAGATCAGCAACATAGAGGGTGCTTCAGAATCAACGCAACATGCATCAGGCATATTGTTGGAACACCTTCCTTGCTAAGAGGGAGTGTTGATTTTTGTAGCATTCGGAAGTGTTACAAGTCTCAAACTTTTTAGGGAGGCTTGGACAACAACATTCCAAAGAACCCAGAAATAGTTTGTGGAAATTCCACTCGGTTCATGACTTATTAAAATAATTAATTATTTTAATGAAGACCCTAAATCTAAACTTAGGGAAATGAAATAATTAAAGGGTATTAATAAGTCAGAGTGTGAATCTTCTAGAAAACATGGATCAAGTCAAGTTTTAATATTAGCCATTGATTAATCTTTTAATCTGAGCCGTTGGTTCTCCAAAATGAAGTTTATAAAAGAAGGCTTGAGGGTCACTTGGAAAATAAGCCGCGCATACACTCGGTACCCGAAGGAGATCCATTCTGATGTAGAATTCGATCTCAGTGGGAGAGTTGCAGGGCGAGTAGTTTCAGAAGTAGAAGGAGGAGGTCAGTGGTGATTGAGATCAGGGTCAGAGGGCAACAGTGGGTCACTGGAGGCAACTTGAGGCTACAGCGCAGAGAACCCACGCAGTCTCCACACAAACTCACGCAGTCCAACACTGACACTGCGCATTGAATCACACAGAGAGATGCAACGACATGTAGGGGTTGTTTTGGGTGTCAAAGAATTTTCCGAGTAAGTCGGAAATTCAGTCTCGGGTGTTTCAGAATTTATTTGCCATATATTTTCCCTGTGAAGATATCATTTGCTAAAGAATTAGTAAAACTGTCATTTGCGGCACCGGTTTTTCCGAGGACAATTGTCCAAATATATTTGTGTACATGTGATTGATTCTTGTGCTTATGTTCTCTACTGTTTATTTCTCTGCATATATATTTGTGAATGTTGCAGTAGTATTTATTTTGATATTTGCCAGAAGACTTCTGAATAATAACTTATTGAAATAATAAGTAGGAGAAATAAATCATCACTGCAACTGTTTGTAAATTTTCATATCCCAGACTTGTTGGTTGCCAAGTTGTCGTTCATTATCTCATTTGCATAGGGACTACCCCCCATAGCCTGATTTTGGGAGACAGCTAGAACGAAGAGGTTGGGGATCAGGGTGACAACCCCTGACTTGAGTTGTTGTTGCAGTCCCTGTACAATCTGAGCAACAACAAGAACCAACCCTGGACTCAACCAAAGCTCCATCTGAGCATGTTTGAACCTCCATTTTGATGAAATGTGCTGGTGATTAACCCTATGGATTTGCAATGGGGAAATCTAGTGAAAATTGTATAGTTAGTAATTCTATTCTCCACTATTCACTTTCACGAGGCATTGTATAGAACATTTGGATGAAGACACCACACTATTACTCTATCTGGTTTGTGTATTTTGTGTTTGTTTGATCTCTCTTCATGTTTCCACACTCATGAATTATTTGGTCGTGCCTGTTCTTGTTGTCCTTTGATTAGCCTATTAGGTTAGCTCAAGTGGTTGAAATGCTTAGGAGTTTCCCCATAAGGTTTTCTTTGTGTAAGAAAGTTGTAAGCTGTTCTGTGACCTGGAATTGGATCATTTGTTCTTGATATTCTTGTTTTCAATGCAAGATACGATGCTTTTTCTATATAATTTGAATTTAAATTGACTGATTTCATATATACATTTATGAGCAGCAATCTAGGTTTGTCATTGTCTTTTTTAGATGATAAAACTTCGAGGAACCTTAATCTGTGGTGCCAATATTAATTATCTATCTTCTTGTAGCCTTGTATTTTTCTTTCTTCCTAGGAATCAAAATAATTTGCAATACTCTAAGATTAAGTGTGCTTTTATCCAACTTCATTAAAATAGTATGTAGCAGTGGGATTTTGATCTAACTTGCAATAGGCCCCTTGACTACTTATTTTGAATTTCAGTGATGTGCTATATGATGCTTTTACATTGAATTTGTCTTGATGGTGATTCTATAGTAAGTTTGATTATTTGACACAGATTCCTGATATAGATGTAAAAAATGCAGTCATTATCTTCATACATATTGTATCTAGACAAGTCCAGTGGTTTTGAGCTGCTGTGCTGTGTTTGAGTGTCCTTTTTATATTGTTTGTTATAATTATTGTCTGGTTTATAAATGGTAATGACCTTGAACAATGGATGCAGGAATCCATCTTACTGGGGAAGAGTTTGCTTTATTTCAACGCCTGATGGTGAAAACTGCGGGCTCGTAAAAAATTTGGCTGTGACAGGAGTTGTTAGCTTGAAATTGCCTGAAGAACCTATTGTTAAGGTGTTGAATCGATGCGGAATTGCAAAACTTGATCAGATGCCATCATCAGACGCAAAGTGCAGAACGAAAATTTTTGTTAATGGAGAGTGGGTGGGGACCTCTGATAATCCTGTTTTTCTTGTAGAGAAATTGCGAGCTCTACGTCGAAGGCACTGCATCCATCCTCAAGTAGGTTTTTGATTATAGATCTTTTCCATTTCATCTATCGCTTCAGAATGTGTTCTTGGTTAATTCTAGAAGGATTAATTACTTTATTTCAACTGTGTTATTATATTTTTGACAATGTTATTTAACCTGTGGAGTTGCTTTTACTGAAATGCGAGTTCAAAAGCATTCAAAGATATTCTTGAGTTCCCTTTTTCATAATGAAAATAAGTTTATTTTGTAAGCTTTCTAAATCCTTCATGTTGGAGCATCTTTGAATGCAAGATTTACCTTCATTTTGATAAGGAAATGCTCTAGTTAGGAGTTAGACTGGTTAACCTGGATTGACCCTTTTTGAGACTCTTGTGTGGTAGGCTAGGTAAAGGGAAAGAGATGATTGTAAATTTTGTCGTCTATTAAGACAATCTACAACTTGGTAGAGCATCTAAATCCTTCATGTTGGAGCATCTTTGAATGCAAGATTTACCTTCATTTTGATAAGGAAATGCTCTAGTTAGGAGTTAGACTGGTTAACCTGGATTGACCCTTTTTGAGACTCTTGTGTGGTAGGCTAGGTAAAGGGAAAGAGATGATTGTAAATTTTGTCGTCTATTAAGACAATCTACAACTTGGTAGAGCATCGTTGATTACATATAGATCATATTGCTTATGATCTTTGTTCGGCAATGAAATCAACCACATCTTGAACTGTAATGCTTCATACTTTTTTCTTTGCTACAAGTAGGTCTTCCAAAGATTTATGAAGACTAACATAGAATTTTCGGACGATGGTCAGCTGTCTTGGGAACATTTTCACTTATAGAAATAAATTCTTATATTTTACAAGAGGACAGAAGAAGAATAGAAGGTTTGTGTGTGCTCAGCTTCCTCTGTTATATAGTGTCTGATATAGCCGGGAAAAAGTTTTGTGATTCTAGCAGAAATTGTTTTATATATTAGATATTTATTGTTAATTACTATTGCAGGTTACAAACAATTCAGATAACAGATGAAGTCACTTATCAATACAGTATTGATTTTTTTACATGCTGTCCTCTTTTTGGTCCTCTACCTGTCAAAGGCAACGAAACAACCCTCTCTGATGTCCTTGTGTCACTCGGAATTTGGTTAAGTCTCCAACGCCATTCAGTTAACATTCATTCCACTAGGGCCAGAATCAGTGAGGCACAATAAATTCTAAAGATATGATATGCTAAATGTGTTTACACTTGAAAGGTGTGTGTTTGTAACACAAAAATGCTTAGAAGAACAGAAATTGCCTATTTTTACTTGTTAAACACCATGTTAAGCACACACATGGTGTATGAGAAGGATAAACACACACACACACAAGAGACTCAATACAATGAAAGATAAGCGTGAGGCTTTCTTATTTTTCCATTATACAAAGATGTACATTTATAGTAAAATGGTGTGACTCTTGGTTTCACATTCCAAGGTCACTTGGACTCCATTGTGACTTTTCGCATTCCACACCTACCCATGTAGGATTAGGTGTTCCAACATCCCCCCTTAATCCGAAGGGGTATGTGTGAGTCCAAGAAAAGAGTTGTAATACAAATCTGCAAAGTATGCATGGCAGCGCTTGGGCTGAATCAACTCTCTGAAATGTTGGAAAAAAGAGATGGTTTAAGGATGACCACCAACACTGGAACGCAATACTTGTTGCAGTTCCTGGAACTCTTCCAAAACTGGCAAGAAGCTAAAAGCTTCTAATAGAGGAATTGTCCCTCATATAAAAGGGAGACCTTCAACCTAAAAGAAGAGAGGTCTACTACCTGTGATGGTTTTCGGATTACCAACAACTCTGGAATGCTTGAAGCATTTCCTGGAACTCAACCAAAGCTGGCAAGAAGCTGAAGGCTTTTGCTAGAGGAAGTGTTCCTCATATATGAAAGGGAGACCTTCGACCTAAAAGAAGGGAGGTCTACTACCTGTGATGGTTTAAGGTTGTTCACCAACCAAAGATGATGGTTTAAGGTTGTCCACCAACCGAAGACATGCTCATGGGCATCCGTGTCTCTGGCTACATCTCTGAATCTGGAATGACGAATTGTGGCTCAGGTTCGCCTGAACTGCTGTGTCTCTGGCTACAACTTTGAACATGGAATGAGAGATTGTGGCTTAGGCTCGCTTGATCTGACGTCGAAGCTTGTACATGACCACTATTTTCCCCCCTGTTAGGGACAAGGTGAGATGATGGCGAAAACTCAACTGCAAGTTTGCTCAATATCTGAGAACAAGTTCTGACATGTGTTTTAAACATCTTCTTTGCTGCTGATGCCCATTGCCAAGAAGCGATCCATCCAAGATGAATCTTGGTTCTTTCAGGAGGCTTGTTTCTGAAGCATCTGTGTGAAGAATGGGTGTGCCGACCACAGTGCTTGCATGGATGAAGATCAAAACAATGATCTTTCATATGGCCAACTCGATCACAGTGTTGGCATTTTACAATCTGATGTTGTGGTGGAAGTGGGGCAGGATCTGGAACAGCTGCAGGTGAACTGTCATACAGGAATCCGACACTTTGAAATATGATGGGCTTGGTGTAGTCTGGAATATGAAAGGACACATCCTTGTCATATCCAAGACCAGTTCGGTGCTTGTTGTGGACAAGCTCTTCCCAAGGTCTGATGATGGGCTTAGGAAGTGCAGGCTGAGCTACTGCATCTGCACGTACATCTGCTCTAGTGCAATGAATTGAATGTGGATCAACTGTAACTTTATCGACTTGCTGCTGATGGGAGTCTTTCTCAATCTTCTGAACAGAAACAGGTTTAGAATGGTGACCCTTTTGCTGAAGTTCGTCTTGTTGAAGTTGAGATTCCAACTGCAAAAACTCAATCTTTTCATGTGCATCTTGCAAACAACTTTGAATGTTACAAAGAGCATTCTTGCTCATTTTTACCATATCATCAACATTTGAATGAATGAGGTTATTCAACAACTCTAATGCCTCATTGATTTTAGCCATTTTAAAACAACTTAGGCTCAAAAATGAAAGGGTGTTGGCTTCAATCGAAAATGCACCCGTTTACAATGTGATTCAACAACAAATACAAATGACTCCAAAGAATTTCCAACTATGGAAATCTCAAAGTACAAAATCCGCTTCTCAAATGATGGAGGGCAATCAACAATTTTTCAACAACTCAAGTACTGATTGCAACTATGAAGAAGCAATATCTACTCACAATACAATGTCAATGCAATACAATATGCAGCAAAAATGTGCAGCAAAACACTTGTGGAAGAAGCCTTTAAGGCAGCTGATTTTTCTTTCTTCAAAGAGCTGTTTGACACCAAAAACAACTCGTCTTCAAATGTCAATTTCTTCAAAAAATCACCCTTATGCCACAAATCACACAATGTCAAATCTGCAATTTTCTCTATATATAGTTCATGCCATTTCTTCAATTCTGCTGTTTATTTCTTCTTCTGCTCTTTCTCTTTTCCTCTCTCTCTGCTGTTTTTTTGTTTTTTATTTATTTATTTATAATTAATTAAAAATTAATTAAAAAATGAATTAATTTTTTTTTTGAGATTAATTAAAAAATGGGGAAAGGGATTATAATAGAAATGGAAGGGAATTTGATAAATTAAAAAGGGATGGGGGTTGGGAAAACTAAAGGAAATGTTAATAAAAAAAGGGATGGGGGGTAATTTAATTAAAAAGGAAGGAGGTATTAATTTAAAAGGAGGGGAAGGAGAATTTTCAAGATATAAAAAACGAATTTTATAATGGGATGGCCGAATGGCCAAGTTAAGAGGGAGAGGGAAAGCGTTATGGAGAGGGGGGGATTAATTATAGTTTTAAGGGGCAGCATGGGGGTGGAAGAGCGCTGGTGAGGGGGCGGTAGTCGGGTAGGAGGAATGGCAGTGGGATGCACGAGGTGAGGCGAGAGTGTAGTGTGAGCGTTGGACGGGTATAGTGTCGAGTGCGGTTAGTTGAGGGAGCGTGAAGCGTGAAAGTAACAGATAGGAGGGTAGGGAGAGCTGTAAGGTTCGAGTGGGATCTGCGTGGAGGGCAGGTATGGGTAGGCCGCGGGGCAGCGTATGTGTGTTGGGGAGAGCAGAGTTTAGCAGCAGGGGCGTGGCGTAGGAGAGTGGCCAGGTATGGTGAGGGAGGGTCGTGGAGTGAGGGGGTATGGGGATAGCGCAGAGTGCCAAGATGTGAGGGAGGGTTGGTTGGAATAGTGGGAAGCTCGAATGGCATGCGAGCGGGGTGGGGAATTAATAAAATTTAAGATTATAAATGAGAGGGCCGAGAGTGATGAGGGTCGAGCTGTAGGAGAGGGCGGATTTGCAGAAATAATATTTTTATTTTATTTTTTTAAAATAACGGCAGAGAGCAGTGAAATTTGAGATCCTATATTTTAAAACAACAGCAGGAAATTTCACTAAAAATGCAAGATTTTAAGCAGGCATACACAGCAGAATTTTTCTGGAAATTATAGCAGTAAAAATCCATAATCTTCTTCAGAAACCCAATATAAATAGTATCCAGCAGCTCTTCAAATTGCAGATTTTAATAAGCAGAAATTGCAGAGAAAAATTAGAATGAAAACCTTCAGATGGGTAGTGCTGCCTTTCTTCAAAGCCAATGCCTGAATGCTGCCAATTTCTGAATGCTGCTCCTTCTCCAAAACCACTATCTGAATGTGGCAAAATGTCTGCTGCAGAAACTCTGAGTGCTGCAAAAATTTCAAGAATTTTTGCAGATATGCACAGGCCATAAACACAAATGGATCACTCAATTTGGAGCAGGGCCAACAATCGCCCGCTCTGATACCATGTTAAGCACACACATGGTGTATGAGAAGGATAAACACACACACACAAGAGACTCAATACAATGAAAGATAAGCGTGAGGCTTTCTTATTTTTCCATTATTCAAAGATGTACATTTATAGTACAATGGTGTGACTCTTGGTTTCACATTCCAAGGTCACTTGAACTCCATTGTGACTTTTCGCATTCCACACCTACCCATGTAGGATTAGGTGTTCCAACATTACTGTTATGCAAAAGTTCTAATACAACAAGTGCAATTCTAGTTATGCTTCATGATGCAACGTGAAAGCCAGTGTATTATCTGCACTCAGATTGATACTCTTTCATTCTGGTAGTGGTGATTTCCTGCAAGGCCTACAAGTTTTGTTTCCTCCGTCAAGAATGAAAAACACCCTAAAGGAGAGCATGGAAGAGCAAGTTGTTAAGGTCTTATGGAGCCAAGTTAGAACACTCACAAGATAATCTACATGAAACTACATTAAAAGGAGAAGGTTTATTGCTTTGAAATGTCTTTGATATTCTCTAGTAAGCACTGCACTTGGATAACTTGGACAATGACATTGATTTGAAATAGCCTTCAATTTCCGTCCTGTGTTGTTATAAGGTTCAGAATGACATCAAGAAAACAAATAGCGAAAGTAGTGCATAATTACATTCACGCACATGGATACACACAGTTGTAGCAGAAAAAAGTACACGTTTAAACTTTATTATTACTAATAAGATATTTAGAGATGATTATGTTTTGTGTAGTGAACACAATACTCAATCCCCATGGTAAGACAAACTCTTTCTTATCTTCTTGTACTCATGTGTCTCTATACAGACTGGTTGATGAGAGCTGGTGACTTTGGTGGTCATGACCAGTGTTACAACTCCCTGCTTGATAAAACTTTATCACACCATATATAAAGATAAGACTTTATTTGTTTTTGTAAGCTTCGTAGGACCTCTTCATTCCTTCAAATTTAAAAGCTGGTAAAAAACATGAAAGACGTTCGGTGGTCTCAACCTGCCCAGTGGGAAACCATGTCTATTGGCCACCGAAACACATTATAAACCATCCAAAATGTTAGAGGTTTAAGTTTGTCAAACTTGACGTTATAGGCCTGAATACTTAAGCACCAGTTTCCATCTACATATATAACATATATAAATATCCAAATGAAGACTCTAACATACTAAACATTAATCATCTTCATATGACTCCACCAGAGCAGGGTCCTTAGCACTGGATCTAGGTAACTCTAACTATAGGAGGCACGTGAGTTGCTTTTCAATACGACCAAGGCAAATATTTAGCTGTTGTATCTA
Source organism: Pinus albicaulis (assembly GCA_034641835.2). NCBI lineage: Eukaryota > Viridiplantae > Streptophyta > Pinopsida > Pinales > Pinaceae > Pinus > Pinus albicaulis. The sequence continues at coordinate 1,223,371,267 of CM076574.1, forward strand.
GAATTGGATCAACTGCATTTCCTTCTGCATGTCCTGAAGACCGGGGTCTAGTTTTGCTGAATGAGCCGATACAGTCATAATGGCTTTAGCCATAAGATTCTTCATAAGCTAATAGAGATGAATTGTCTGTTTGTACTGGGTGGTATGACCACGAGTATGGGCCGGATCCCGGGCGAGAAGACGACAATCCTCCACCTGCAATTCATTCTCTGCTTGTTGATTGAGCTCTTCCTCCCATGACGCGATCAACTGCTTCACCTGGGTTGGAGTACCTGTTACCCACCAATTCAGGGTTGATATCCCTAGGAGATTTGTTTTCTCCATGATGGACCTCAGCCGACAGCCAACAACCCCTTGCAACCCTCAACTAGCTTCTTGTGCCATTTCTTCGCCACCTGAGCCATCCATGTGGTCCCTCACCCACTTGTATTGATTGTATGTTTTAAGGTGGGCCTCCCAAACCTAAAGGTATGTCTTTTCATTTGGTAATTGAGTATTGGATTTGCTTGTCATTTGGTAATTGAGAATTGGGTTTACTTATCATGGACACTTCTGGACATGGATTGATGGGGGGATTTGGTGGAAAGAGTGGACTTAGTTTGTGCTTCTATCCCCTTGACCTCTTTTGGATGTTACCCTTGGATCTTAGTCCCGTGGGATCTCCTTTACTACCCATTTGGTTTTAGGGTGGTACTACTTGGGAAACCCCGACTTTGGTTTCGTGGTCCTGCTCCCTTATCCACATGTGCCACTCCCCTTCCATTCACTATATTCCCAGTCATCATCTCTCCCACCTAGGTCGACATTTCCTCTCTGTGTCCACAGAAGGTTAGCTTACTCATTCCCTTGCCACCACCTTGGGTTAGGCTTGGAACGATGCCCCAAAGAAAAAGAAAAGTAAAAGCATGAATGATCACATTAAACAGGAAATTGTACCACAAGATGCAAAAGATGGTCGGGACAAAAATAATTAGCACATGGGAAAAGGCCAGTACATGAGCTCTACCTCATATCCATGACCATCACACTAGTTCCATAGGCCCTAGATGAGCCTCCTTTATTATTCAGGAACCATGCTTGTCCTAGCCACTAGAGGGCAATGAACCGCCTTGCCAAAAAGGGGGTAATCACTTCTATATCTTACGCATCATGCTCTTGTCTTTTGAGCCTCGAGTACTTAATCAAAGAAAAATCATAAAAGGAAAAAGATATATAAAGAAGGGTGGAAAAATCAAGGTCGGGGCACTTCATGTACCACGATTTCTCCCTCCTACACATTATATACCCAAGTGTGGGCTTCCCTTTTTCTAGCTACCCTTGTGCCCCAATATGTGACCAAGGGTTTCCCCTCTCATTCCCTAATCTATTTCACCTATTTATCACATGCCACCACCATTCGAGGGATGTACCTTGGACATACTATCCCTTCTAATGGTAGAAACCACCTAATAAGGTACCTGGCTAACTCCCTTTAGAGCTTGGAGACATTAGCACATGCCAAAGCCTACTTTTGAAGGGCATGCCACTATGAAATGTCCACTTGTTGTCCATGGTTTGTAAGCTCCTTTACCCGATTACTTTAATGACTTGTTGTCCTGGAAGGTTAGGGGATACATTGGATTTTATGCAAGATTGCAGATGGTGTCCATTTGGGTTCGTTCTCCCTATACGGGGTCCTAACACTCCAAAGGGCTACATTGGCACATATAGGGTGTGTGTAGAGAGCCACGACCCTTCACAGCTATAGAAAACACTCCATGGATCTCCAAAGATGTTCAGAGATTGCTAGAGATCCACCTTTTGGACGAGGAAGATCCATTTTGTACTGTTAATTTTGGGCAACTAGGTCCAAAGTCCATGTTGTGATGCTCAGATGACGATGCCAATATTTTTATTGGATTCCTTTTTCGGAGAGGTGCAAGATTGATCTAAATATCATCTTGATCTGATGAGCAGAATATTTATTTTGAATTAATTCCACTTATGTGCAAGGTCAGCCAGAATTGTAATGTAGGCTTGGAGCCCCAACAATTGTGTCACACATCCTCACTGATGGATATATATAGGTTAACGTTGGAGGTCATTTTCATCCATCACTCATCACACATTCTCTTTGCATCTGATTGGTTCAATCTCACACTTGGAGGCTTCTCTTCACTCATGTGGGAAAAACAACAGCTAGGGTTTCACACTGTTCTAGGGTTTCCAGTGCAGATTTGACCAGTGTTGACGTTGGTCAATGCTTGGTCAACTTGACCTGAAACTATCCCAAAACTTCGATCTCCTCAATTGGCACAAAAACCGAGGCTGGACATTGACTTTGTCTTGGCTGTGCTAACTTTTTTGCTGCTGCTGTTTTGCGTTGACCGTTGATTGGACAATGTTGACTTTTGTTGACTTTGGGTTGACTGTTGTAGAAGCTGTTCGAGAGGGTTGTGTGACACATTCTGGTTGGCTAACCGTGAGGAGACTTTGCTGGTTGAAGCATCCTGTTGACCGCCGTAACGCACCACAACACATATATTTTGTTGATCAAGTTAAGTGTATTTTTTGGCTCGTCTTCCGTTGATCTATTGGTATGTTCTATCAGCATTTTACTTTCATGTTTATGTGATTGCTATTTGATATCGGGTATAAAGTAAAAGTTGCATCAAGCATAGAACATCTACGAAAATTTACATAGTATCAGAGCTAAGGTGAAGACAAGGCCCAGGTTGTATTGAGAGCAATCACCGAAGTAGTATTTGTCAAGGACTCATGGGTACCTCAAATTATAATGGCTTCAAAGCTGATGACAAGTTAACTGGCAAGGCTGACTTTCATGCTTGGAAGATGTCTTTGGATTTGATGTTGGAAGACCAAGATGTCATGGACTATGTGCAGGGTAAAATCCAAGAGCCTCCGTCATCTGCACCTGCTGCCACCAAGTCAAAGTATAAGAAAGGGGAAATCAAATCAAAGCTGATCATCTGAGATTCCATCCATAAGAGTCTGGTTGCTTACATCTCTGAGCTGGGCACATCTAAGGAGATGTATGATAAGTTGGTCAATATGTTCAGGGCCAACAATGCAAATCAAGTTCTTTTCTTTAAGAACCAATTGAAGAATCTCAAGAAAGGCAGGGATGAATCCGTTCAATCTTATTTTCTGAAGTTGACTGAAATCAGGAATAATCTTCTTGCCATTGGAGAAATAATAACTGATCGAGAAATGGTTCTTACCGCACTTGGAGGTCTCCCCTCTGAATGACATGTATTCATTACTACCATTCTCAATAATAATGTGATTCCTGATTTTGACGAAGTATTGTCGAGATGCACTCAAGAGGAAAGAAGAATGATTATGAAAAGGAGGGTAATTCTGCCTTCACCGCTCATGCTAAGAAGAAGAACAATGGTGGTCCGAGGAACCATGGAAGAGCCGGGGCCAAAGGAAAGAAAGGAAGATGTTACACATGTAACAAGTTTGGCCACTATGCTAGAGAATGCCCTAATAGAAGGGATTCTGCAAGGGATGATGACAACAACAACAGGGGGAATGACAGTCAAAGGAACAACAGGTTCAAAGGGAAGAGGAAGGCTGCCTTTGGTCAAAATGGAAATGGGCAACCTTTCAAAAGGTCAAGAAATTCCAGGTATGAAGAATCTAATGTTGTTGACGATGAAAGAAATGAGTTCATTCTTGTATCTGCCCTCTCTGCTGCATTGCCACTCGACACCTTGGATGTCTGGTTGATTGATAGTGGTGCTTCAAGGCATCTCACTTGTTTTAAAGAAGCCCTCTCTGATTTTATTGAGAAGGATACCAATCTGCAAATTATCCTTGGAGATAATGCCACCTATCCCGTGAAAGGAACACGGACTGTGATCCTCCACTTATGTCAAGGTCAAGTCCTTCGTTTGCAAGATGTATTGTATGTACATGATTTGAAGAAGAACCTTTTGTCTATTTCGACCATGGAAGACAAAGGTTTCAAGGTGGCATTCGTCGATGGAAAGGTACGCATGTGGAAGAAGAGTTTCAAGGAAGCTCTCACAATTGGTTTTAGAGTTGATACACTCTACCAGGTTGGAGGAAGTCCACTGGGGGCTATGACATATGATACTATTCGTCAAACCGAACTATGGCACCGGAGGTTTGGACACCTTCATTACAAAGCCCTTCCCGAAGCAAGGAAGGTGGTGACAGGGATGCTTGAACTCAAAAATGATCATGAAGATGTATGTCAGGGTTGTGCTGAAAGAGAAGTGGAGATTTGCCACAATGTTACCTTTGATGAAGATGCTTGCTTCAGGAAAGTGATAAATCTTCCAATTTCTGAGGAAGATCATGATGTAAGATCTGGGAATCAGGGAGAACCGAAGGATGAGATGATGCTCGATGTTGAAGGACTGATGGACCCCATTGATCCACCTCCTTCAATGAAGAGAAGACCTGCATGGCTCCAGGATACTCTCAAAGATGCCGAGAAACATATGGCCCCAAGGGGGACATTCCGTGAAAGCAAGAAGCCGAATAGATACCAAGGGTATCTAGCAGCCACGAGTACAATGATACAATCTGAGCCTGGATCATTTGAAGAAGCCGTAAAGCATAAAGTCTGGAAGGATGCTATGCATGAAGAGTCCATTATGAAGAAGATGTTTGGGATGTGGTTCCAAGACCGGAGGACAAAGCTATTGTCACCTCGAAATGGCTCTACAAGATCAAGCATGGATTTGATGGTAGTGCTGAAAAATTCAAGGCAAGATTCGTTGCCCGTGGCTTCTCTCAAAAGGAAGGCGTAGACTATGATGATATATTTGCATCTGTGGCTCGATATACCACCATCCGATCTATTATTGCCTTTGCTGCTACGCAAGGATGGAATCTTCATCAAATGGATGTGAAGACCGCTTTTCTGCATGGTTCGATAAAGGAAGAGGTGTATGTGGAGCAACCTCTGGGGTTCGAAGTCCAGGATAGAGACTCTCATGTATGCAGGTTGAAGAAAGCCCCCAGGGCTTGGTACGAGAGGATAGATAGCTACTTGATGAAGCTGGGCTTCACTCGAAGTAACGCTGATCTGAACCTTCACTTCAAGGTGGATAGAGAAAAGCCTCTCATTCTGGTTCTCTATGTGGACGATCTCTTCTTAACAGGTGCTGATCCTCTCATTCATCAGTGTAAGAGGGAGCTCGCTTTTGAGTTCGAGATGAAAGACCTAGGACTGATGCATTACTTCCTTGGCTTGGAGGTTTGGTAGAGACCTGGCGAGATTTTCCTTTCTCAAGGAAAATACATTGTGAAACTGCTGGAAAGATTTGGAATAATGGACTATAAGTTTGTATTGACACCGATGGAACTCAACTTCAAGAGTTGAGTGGAAAAGTTGCTGGGTCCATGCTAGCAAATCCTACTGAGTATCGACAACTCGTAGGGGCCCTAATGTTCTTAGGGAACATTAGTTCGGACGTATGCTGTGTAGTGAACACTTTGAGTCAACACATGGTTGATCCTCATAACATTTACTGGGTTGGTGTCAAGAAACTCTTGAGATATCTCTGGGGCACGATAGACCATGGGCTGAGATATAGTGCCGGGAGTTTGAGACTCCATGGATATTCTGATGTCGATTGGGCTGGAAGTGTGGTTGATTGGAAGAGCACATTTGGATGCTGCTTCACACTTGGGTCTGCTTCGAGTAGGAAGCAAAAGTTTGTAGCTTTGAGCACCGCTGAGGCCGAATACATTGCAGCGTGTATGGCCTGTTGTGAAGGCACTTGGTTGTGAAAGCTCTTCAGTGAGTTGTTCGAGCATGTGCTAGATGCCACCGTTATCATTTGTGATAACCAGAGGGGGATTCATTTGTCAGAGAATACCGTGTTCCACAATCGATCCAAGCATTTTGATATCTGGTACCATTTTATCTGCGATATGGTACAACAAGGCGTCGTAAGGCTCGATCATATAGGAACTGATGAGCAAGTCGCGGATATTCTCACAAAGCCCTTGAGGAAGGTCATGTTCCTAACCTTCCATGAGAATCTTGGAATCGTAGATCGACCCTATGCTGAGGGTCCTGTTGGACGATGAGCTCTGGGAGCTCCAGGGGGCTTTGGGGATAGCTTCTTAGAGCTATAAGCAACCACAGGGCTAGGCTTGCAGAACCTTGTTGGTGTGCTTCTGCCCCACCGTTATGATATTGAGTTGGTTCACCTCTCTTTGATCTGTGCCCCGGATGCATCCTACAAATGGAGCCCCGGACTCATGGGAAGTAGCTCTCATCTTGGCCAATGAGGTGGGAAAAGCTAGAGACCAGTAGCAAGACCGATGAACACATCGGAGATTTGCTGTACTCTCTATGTCTAGGATGGCACGTGTCCAACCACTTAATCTGGGTCAAGTCTAGTGAGGTTTTGGACCTCCAATTGACTTCGGGTTAGTTAAACCGACTTCGGGTTGGTATGTGACTCCTTTGAGTCCTATAGAGGTTTCAGACCTCTGAGCTGATTTTGTCAGCCGAGAGTGATGTCTTTGTGACTCACCTTTTTGTTCTGAAATAAAGAAGCCAGCAAAGCAAGTTATGGCGGGATGACGCACGATGTTGGATGGCACAGGTGGATGGAGTTCTCCCTAGTTGAGAGGGAGTGTTAATTTTGGGCAACTAGGTCCAAACTCCATGTTGTGATGCTCAGATGACAATGCAAATATTTTTATTGGATTCCTCTTTCGGGGAGGTGCAATATCGATCTAAAGATCATCTTGATTCGATGAGAAGAACATTTATTTTGAATTAATTCCACTTATGTGCAAGGTCGGCCAGAATTGTAATGTAGGCTTGGAGCCCCAACAGATGTGTCACACACCCTCACTGATGGATATATATAGGTAAACGTTGGAAGTCATTTTCATCCATCACTCATCACACATTTTCTCTCTGCATCCGATTGGTTCGACCTCAAACTTGGAGGCTTCTCTCCACTTACACATGGGAAAAAAAATAGCTAGGGTTTCCAGCGTAGATTTGACTAGCATTGACTTTGGTCAACGCTTGGTCAACTTGACCCGAAACTCTCCCAAAACTTCGATCTCCTCAATTGGCACAAAAACTGAGGCTGGACATTGACTTTGACTTGGCTGTGTTGACTTTCTGTTGTCGCTGTTTTGTGTTGACCATTGACTGAATAACGTTGACTTTTGTTGAATTTGGTTTGATTGTTGTAGAAGCTGTCCGAGAGGGTTGTGTGACACATTCTGGTTGGCTGACCATGAGGAGACTTTGTTGGTTGAAGCATCCTGTCGACCACTGTAATGTACCACAACACATATATTTTGCTGATCAAGTTAAATGTATTTTTGGCTTGTCTTCCGTTGATCTATTGGTATGTTATATCAACATTTTACTTTGATGTTTATGTGATTGCTATTTGATATCGGGTATAAAGTAAAAGTTGCATCAAGCATTTAACATCTACGAAAATTTACAACTATGCCCAGCTGGCCACAAAGGTGCACCACACACTTGGAAGGTTTCCGAGGACTTGTACGATGACAGAGTATTAAATATAACAGAGTGTGAATCTTCTAGAGTACATGGATCAAGTCATGTTATAATATTAACCGTTGATTAGACATCTAATATGGGCCATTGATATGTCAACGAGAAGACTATAAAGGAAGTCTTGAGGGTCATTTGGAAAACACATTGAGACACTGAATTGATCTAAGATAAGAATATCTAGGGTGGGTTTGCTGAGAAATTCGAGCTATAGATATGAGTAGTGAGGGGAAGAGATAACATTTCGAGAGGAAGAGATTTTCTGAGTCGGTGGAGCAATAGTCAGAGAGAGGCAGAAGAGATCTAACCAAAGCTAGCGCTAAAGGAACAGGGTTGACGTAGTGACTGCGTAGGCTCACACAGAAGCAACACAGAGGCAAAGGAAGGGTTTTCGGAATTTTGTTGGTGGATCAGTTTCGGAGACCCGGATCCAGAAAGTGGCACTGGGAGGCTGTCCACAGAGGAAAAACGACTTGGCTAAGGGACAATGCTGAGCCGGAAGGGGGTGACGCAGTGGCTGGAAGTTCCAGCGCTGGATTTGTTCAAAGGCTGTGCAAAGCTTCTCTGGGGTAGTGTTTTCTTCATCCAGATCAACCGGAAATTCAGTGATTGAGTGAGATAAATCCTTACAAATTCTTTTGCTAGTATTTCTTTGTAATTGAATCACCCTAGGGGTATTTAGAGATGTATTCAGACAATGCTACTGCTTAATAATGAAACCCTCAGATATGCTGCACTGGTTTTCTCGCATTGGGTTTTTCCCGGGACTTAGTCCAAAATAAAGGTGTCATATGTGTGAATGATTTCTTTGTTCAATTTTGTTGTTTCAGAATCATAATTATTGTAGTGTAGGTTGCTTTAGTGATTGCTTCAGTATTTCATGAATGTATTCAGAAATAATTGTGTAAAGTAAATTACATAATAGATGAAGTAATTCAGATGGTTGGAGTAAGATTCCTTAGATTGATTGAGATCTAGAAATTTTCACAACAAGGACCCGCTATCTACTCAGTCAATGTCCCCTGCTCTTTACGAACTTTCAGCGATGGGTGGAATCCCATTATGGAGGAAATCACTTGAGTAATAGGATCAATGGCAAGTTATAATGTGATTTCCTTGGCCCATTCAAAGGATAGGCTCAATAAATTGTTCAAATACTTAAACAAACGCTGAAACACTCTCCAAGAAAGACCTATGAAGGATGTGCTCGGGCTTAGGAATATTAAAAAATTATGAATGCCTAAGATCAAAACTTCCAAAATCCCTCACTTGTGATTGACGTGTTTATACTAGGGTTCCAAGTGAGAGCCAAGGATGGCTCATTCAAAGGAAATATACAATTAAAGTGTGATATTTGGGAGAAGCTAGGGCGACTTTCTATGAAAAGTGCCTTGAGAGAAATATTATAGGAGACAAAGGGTTGAAAGATATACCATGGTGAAGGCTCATCCAATGATCACCTATAGTTAAGAGTAAAGGTTTTGAATGATGAATAACAAAGTGCAAACCTTCAAGAAATCTCCAAGTCAAAGCAACTTCAAGGGATCCCTCTTTGTGTGATAGCTACGACATCAATTTATTTGAAAGTTTACTGTCAAAATTCGTTCAAAATCGCTGGGGTAGACGAATAGAGAAAGAAACATACCCCTATACCAGTGCCGTGAACCAGAGTGTGGAGAGCTCGTCCAAAAACTGGTTGCGAGCCTACCCAATGGAGCCAACAAGCTTGTATGAGCCGAGCGTCGAGCACTTACAGATTGATCCTCACCTTCGACCAGAACATGTTTTGTGAAAATTCCTAGACCGAAATCTTGTTGCAGCAACTCAAAAATATTTACATAAATGTTAACTTTTACTTAACAATTTATTTGTAGTTATCTACGACAAACACTGAATACATCACACTGCAATATTCACTAAATAAACTGTGGAAAAAAATAAGTGCGGAAACAAGATCTGAGTAAGAAGAAATAATAGATCTAATTGAACAAAGCGTTGGTGAAATAATATCACCTCGTCATATTATGATCCAACACTGATTTGCACTTGAGATGATCCTCTACGCTGTCTCTTTGCAGTCACTGCGTCACTGTTGCTAGGCCTACACTGTACCTCCTCTGATCTCTCTGCCAACTGGAAACTTCAGCCCTCTGGCGTCTTGTCTCACACCCCAGCTTTGACACTGGAGCCTAACTGTCTCACAGCAGAAATTCAGATTCTCTCTGAAGCTCTACTCAGCCTCTGTGTGGCCTCTACGTCGCTGGCTCTGTGTTGCCTCTCCGGACTGCACTCCACCTTCTCTGTCTCGTAATCTCCGGATTTGGAAAAATTTCCAACCAGAAATTATCTCTGCCCCTCTCTGCAAGAATCAACTCGACCAATCTTCTCCTTGAACACTGCTCAATAAAGAATTTTGATTTGTAGACTCTATCGATGTATTTTCCAAATGCCCCGTGATTCCTTATAATCTTCCCTTCTTGCAATGAGAAGCCCATGCTTTACATAATCTTCCCTTCGTTATAGAATATATAACACTTACATCATGAAGGATATCATACATATAAGTTTGTAACTGTGATCATTTAAAAAACTAGAGTCCATGGCCTTTATGTCAAATAATAGAAGATAATAAGGGAATAAAAATACACTATATGCTTGTGAATTGACAATGGTTTCCTTTCTCATAACTAAAGGTGGCGGGAACTTAAAGGAAGCTACTTCTCAGCAAAACAGTCTCATGTTTAGATCTAATCGAAAATTACTCATGAGCAATTTGTGTGTGAGAATGATTTAAATGTTCATATTTGCCTTCATGTTGTAAGAGGGGTTGGTTAATGTCAATGTTAGACTCTTCTGTTGTTGTTGTTGGATTCATTTTCAAGTCCATTATTTTCTGTGCTTGTATCCAATTTGGATTGATCCTTTGCCGTACCCCACAATAGAACATAAAGTCGGGCTAGGGTGACAACTTCAACGTAAATGAAATGTTAAATGAATAATGAAACATTGAAATAAACTTTTATGTAGAACCCTTAGAAATTTGGATTTTTTTTTTCATTAAAAAAATTTGCAATTTTTTACTGGGGAAACGACCCCTCACATCCCCTTATGTACCATGTTTTTCGTGAGTTTGGGTCCCCGTGGAACACTTGTTGGATCAATATCATCCAACACAATGGGATTTAAATCAGGTGTTTTGTTCATCATTTGGTTCCGCCTCAGTCAAAGGTTGTATTGCACGAACACAAGATCATTTAACCGTTTATGTTCCAAACAATTTCTCTTCTGTGTGTATGCGCTAAATAACAAACCAATTACACTCACAACTTGAAGCACTGCAAGTTTGGCTGATGACTCTAATTGCAAACTTCTAGAATTGAGGACATTGGTCGCCAAATGACTCCCACCAATGTGCTGCAAAGAAAAAGACATTAATTAGTAACTTAACTCATTTCATTACTTATTTACAAACAATTTAACTTGAAAAGAAAAACAAATTGGAATTGCTTGCCTGGTTGATCCACATCTCTTGCCATTTTTGCCAAGTTTTTTCCAAGGGTACCAATTGCCATACTGAAAAGAGTTTGTTTATGTATTTCCAACTGGTCTGCATGGATAGGGACCATGAGCTCCAAGCAATCAATCAATCCAGCTTTGGCCGCCCCATCCTGAGAATCTCCTAGCCGAGCTTTATAATGATAATTTGGGTTCAAAAAATACCCAACTGTATGTATAGGATGATGGAGTTGATTGTTCCATCTTTTATCAATGATCTCCCATATACGACCATATTTAGCTAACGTATCCTTGTAAGTTACCCATATCTACTCCTTTCCCTGATCCATAGCCTCATAAATATATCCCATTGCCAATTTTTCCCCGTCCACCATCCTTAAAACCTTAACAAGGGACTCGGTAAGTTTTACAAGCTCTGCGGACCTTTTCCAAAAATAATTTTCAAAAACTTTATTTTTGGTGTCTTTGCCATCTTGTCCAAGAGCCCACCGAGATTTAGGCCAATCATCAGAAGAAAACATTTTTTGCAGGTTTTTCTGTTGAGAATTGAGACATTGCAACATGAGGAAGTGAGTTGCAAATCTCGTAGTTGCAGGCCTAACAAGCTCTTTTACCCCAGTGTTTTTCCTCTTTAGGCTCAATACCCATGAGTTGTTGTAAATGTATTTTGTAATGCACTTGGCATGCTCTATAGTGTTTTTTACCCACTCCACTTTGCCTATGTCCTCAAGCATGAGGCATGTGCAATGTGCAACACATGGAGTCCAAAACATGGGCCTATATTTGGACTCAAGCATCTTTCCAGCAAAAACATAGTTTGATGCATTATTTGTGATGACCTGCACAACATTTTTCTCCCCCACTTCTTGAATAATCTCATCCAAAAGCTCAAATAGAAGGGTTGCATCCTTTACCTTAGTAGATGCATCAACTGATCTCAAAAACATGGTTCCTTGAGGGCAAGAAACAAGGAAATTAATGATAGTGCAGTTCTTTCCATCAGTGCATCCATCTGACATGATGGAACAACCTATTTTGAGCCATGACTCTTTATACTAAGCCAAATACTCATCAATGGAAGAAATATCTTTTTGTAAAAGAGCTACCCTCAAGTCATGCACACTCGGGCCTTTGAAGCCCTTTCCTACAGCTATAACAGAGTCCCACATAGCTTGGTAATAAGGTGAGCGAGCAACATTAAATGGGACATTTGCATCATACCACCATCTAGCAATGTACAAATAAGAAGTTTCTTTGCATTGTTTTTTCCAATGTTGATCCAAAGTGGGTTGACGACTTGGCTGGGAAGAAGTGGTTGTGGGATTAGCAATGGATGAGAAATAACTTTGGATGTTTGGTCTCTTTGTTGCTTTTGGTTTTTGGCCAAGAGGAGGAATATAGTGAAAGGGGTCATTGGTGGAAGGGATAGAAGTTGAATCTTGAATCTCATAATTATCATACCCACTCTCTTGCAATTTCATCTTGGATGGCCTTCTCCCTAGCTTTATTCTCCTCAAACTTTTCAAACTTGGAAAGGTACTCTGCCCTAATAGGACCTGACACTTCATTTGGTGCTTCACATGGCTTTACTTGCCCTCTTATCCCAACAAAGTGTTGTTTCAATCTGAGAATACCCCCACCTCCAATAGGTTTCTCACAAAATTTGCATATCATTTTTCCATCAATCACATCACAATGAGCCCATGCACTGTCTTTGACTTTTGGAGCCATGTTGACTTAAAATAATTAAAATTTGCAAAAAAAATGTCATTAAATTTTTTTTTTGCAGCTAAGATAAATGGAAAACCAAAGCTAAATTTAGGAAAAAAATGCCACACTATAGCCTATAAAATTTGATAGCATATGACTAGAGATTTGATAGTGATAACATAACTGAACACAAAAATTAATACATGGACAAGAGTGAAATGAGAGATTTTTCAAGTGAAAATCCTTACCTGGAAATGCAAACTGGCTTCCTTAGCCTCATCTTGAAGATGCCAACTCTACTGACAACTCCAAACTATCTCCAAAATAGCTCAAACTCAAACTCCAAGCCTCCAAGATGACTGCCCCAACAAAAACTCTACACTCTCCAAGTTCTCAATCAAACTCACAAAAACTTCAAATGAGATGTGTGAGACAAATGAGAGGCTATCCTTGCTTAAAAATGATTGGGGAGGGTGGTTTTGGAGGGAAACAACCCTCCTTTTCCCTCCAAAACCGCCCTAAACCGGACAAAACATCGTGCGTGGGTCCCTTTTGTGGCTGTGGTAGCTAACTGGCGGGTTTAGGACAAAACTGACCGCTTTATCCATAAACCGGCCGGTTAGCACCGGTTGGACCGGGAAAATTGGTGAAAGCCCTACCTTGACCGGGTTTTCAGGCTGGTTTGACCCAGCGGGGCATCTGACCGATCGGTTTTGAATACTATGATTTGGGGTTAGTATTGTTTTTGATGTATGGATAGATCCAATTGGCTACACACTTATCAACTTCATGGTGTCTTCCTTGAATGAACCAGTTTTCTTGAAATTAGTGGATGCACTTGGACAATAGGGATGCACAATATATTGGTGAGTTGTTCATTAAAGTTATTAAAGATATAGGTGTTGATTCTCGTGTTCAAATCATTATCGATAATGCACCTGTTTGCAAGGTTGCTGACATGATTGTGGAAGCTAAATATCCACAAGTATTTTGGACACCTTGCATTGTCCATTCCTTGAATTTAGCACTTAAATCTATTGCTTTTGATGTGCCTTGGATTGGAAGTATTATTGAGGATGCACGACATATCCGCAACTTTGTACAAAATCGTACAAATGCCCTCACAATTTACAAGGAGTACACCCATAAATCATTGTTGAAGATTGCAGATACACGATTTTCCTCTTCATTCATCATGTTGCAGAGATTGAGGGAGGCCAAGACCGCTCTTGGGGCCATGGCTATTTCAGAATTTTGGTCTTTTTGGAGAAAGACAGATCAAGCAGCCTCAAAAAGGGTCAAGGAAACAGTGTTAGATGATGCTTGGTGGGAGAGGGTAGATCTCACTAGTAAGATCATGGACCCTATCATTGCTTTGCTACGATTTGCAGATACAGACCAACCCATCGTAAGAGAGGTTTATAAGGGATGAGATTCCATGATTGAGTTCGTGAGGACCAGTACTTTACAAAGTGAGTGCCCCGATTATGAGATATCATCAAAGGCTGTTATGTATAATTTATTAATTACTATTAAATGTAGTTGTCTTAGTTGTCTTAGGTTTATTAAGCTAAAGGGCATGATCCCCTTCACCAAGGGACACCATAAGGTTGTATTTAAAGCCTTGGTCATTCCCCATTGTAATCATCTCATCTTTTTACCAATAATAATATATACATTTTCTTGTTAATCTGAGTTTTTATACTCCATTGGTATCAGAGCAGTCGCTCTTCAAGATCTGTGTGAGACCAATTCACTCTGGCTCCCTCCACATTAACCATTCCATCGATTCTGCCATCCACTACACTTCCGACCTTAGCATCATTTTCTAGTTACATCCGCTGCCCACTGCTTATTTTTTCTCTTCTGCTGTCTTTTATTCCACCTCGACACCCCTGCCACACCGGCTGCCTTCCCCTTTCCCCCGTCTCTTCCCCCTCTTCCCCTGTTGTTCCCCGTCCCTCGTCTCTTCCCCCTTTCCCCATTGCTGCTTTCCCTCTCTCCGCCGCTGCTGCCTTTTCCATCGGCCGACAACCATCCGCCAATTTCGCCCTCCTTGGCAACGCTGGCAACCAAACCTTGTCATCCGTCCAGCCGCAGCCGCACCTTCGTCTACCAACATTCACATGCTGCCAAATTAAGTGGCTCGTTTACTGCACGCTGTGACAGGTATATTCTTTAAGCGGACGAGTTTGTTAAAAAAAAAGTGTAAAGGGTGTGATGTTCAATCGGACAGGTACTTTTTTTTTTAAAAAGTGAACGAATTTTTTTTAATAATTATAATATATATATACTATATAATTTACAATCAAGAATTATATATATATACACACACAATTTATATAATAATAATAATAATAATAATAAAATTATTATTATTATTATTAAAAAAAAAACTGGCAGATAAATATACACCACCTCAGACACGCTCGATGACTTCATCAATGTCGATGGCCGAATTCCAAAAAAAATTCACTGATCTTGAGAGTAAGATCAATAATAATTCTGATGACTTCACCAAAAGATTAGTAGATCTCGAGGGTAAAGTTACAAGACATTCCAACGACATTAAAAAGCTTCAAGACACGACAAATCGGATAGAAAGACAAATTTGACTAAACCATAGCGAGTGCATTGAAAATCATATCCAAGCAATGCAAAAGCTAACCGACATTTGCGACAAGATAAATCAGACGCAAGGGCCAATACTCCCGAATATTGGACATAATCAACAAGACAATTCAGTCGATTCAGGGAATCCAGAAGATCATCATGAAAAAACCGACTCTCACAAAACTTCATCCCCACACCATCAAGAAGATAGTAATGTGAATTTCCAAAACAAGCAGCTCTAGATGCATTCAACAATCAAAATCCTCTTTTTGTTCCACCATTAGCAGCATATCAACAAAGAGCAAAAATCGAGCTACCTATGTTTGATGGTAACAAAAAAGGCAGTGTTGCATGGCTTAATAAAGCCGAAGAATATTTTGATATTTACAACATTAACAGTGATGACGAAAAAATTAAGCACGCTTCCATGAAAATGGAAGGAGAAGCATATAATTGGTATATGTGGTGGAAAAGATGACACTTGCTATTAGTTGGAAGAAATTTAAGGATGCATTCTTTAAAAGATTCCAAGGTATCAAGGAAGAAGAATTCTTTGCAACATTCATCAAAATGCGCCAAAAAGGAGTTGTGGATGAGTACACTCGAGAATGGGAGACCTTAGCAACACGAGTACTTGAATTGTCAGAATCTCATTTAGTCTAGTCTTTCATTTCGGGACTTAAAACCCATATACAATTAGAGCTCGAGCTTCACGACATTACATCAATAGAACTAGCAAGACAAAAAGCAAAAGCTGTTGAAAATAAATTTGAAAAGTTATATTGGTCAAAACTGGAAAGAGTGTATTCGAGACGAAGGTTTCCTCAATCTACAAATGTAGATTAACACAAAATATGTCCCACCACATCTTCGTGAAGGAGACAAATCTAACATGGAAATATTAAGGATGAGAGAAGGCAAGTGCAAACGTTGTGGCGAAAAGTGGGACCCTAAGCACATGTGTGCTAATGGAAAAGAGAAAAAAAACATGTATAACTGTGAAGCAACTAATGACTCTAACAATGATGATTCAGATGTAGAAGGAATGGAAGACACCCCAGAGTCCTCTCCAGAAGTAGATGACGAAAGCATTCCGCAAGTGTCATTATCAGCTATCACAGGTATATCATAGCCTCAGACACTAAAATTAAAAGGACATATTAAGAAGAACAACGTAATGGTTCTCATCGACATCGGCAGCACCCACAATTTTCTAGATTCAACCATGGCCAAAAGACTCAACATCTTTACTTTTCCGATGCCTAATATGAAGGTAATGGTGGCCGATGGTAAGAAGATTGAGCAGGTAGGGAAATGCCATAAGGTCAAATTGCAGATTAAAGACTTTAATTTAGAATCTCCATTCTATACCGTACCACTAGGAGGAGTAGATGTGGTCTTAGGAATTTAATGGCTACAAACCTTCGGTACTTATTCTGCCAACCATCAGAAGAAGTTTATAAGCTTTAAGTGGGAAGGGCAGAAGCACAAGTTATATGGATTCTAAGCACGGGAATATCAAATCGTATCATCATCCCAGATGATGAAGATGGTTCGAAAAGGAGCGCCAGCCTATATAGTACAATGTCATCAGTTAGAAATGCTATCTACAAAAATGATCAGTGAAGGGTCACCAAAAGTACAAGGACTAATTCATAAACACGAAAAAGTATTCCAAGACCTGCCAATGAAAATGCCTCCTAATAGGGGAATCGAACATACAATAGATGTCAACGCAGGATCAGACCCTATCAACATCAAACCTTATCGCTACCCGCATCACCAAAAGACTGAAATTGAAAAGATAATCTAAGACCGTCTGAAATGTGGGGTCATCTCAAAAAGAAAGAGTCCGTATGCTGCCCCAGTTATATTGGTAAGAAAGAAGGATGGATCGTTCCGGCTACGCATTGACTACAGAGGATTAAATAAGATAACAATTAAAAATAAGTTTCCAATCCCCTTTATCGATGAAATGTTAGATGAGCTACATGGTGCAAAATACTTTTCTAAGTTAGACTTAAGGTCAGGCTATTACCAAATCAGAATCAGGTTGGAAGATATACCAAGAACTGCGTTCCAAATACACGAAGGTCACTACGAGTTTAAAGTAATGCCCTTTGAGTTAACAAATGCACTAGCTATGTTCCAAGCTACTATGAACGAATTATTTCGTCCATATCTTAGGAAATTTGTATTAGTATTTTTTGATGATATTTTAATTTATAGTAAAAATTGGAAAAAGCACTTGCAGCACTTGGATAAAGTTCTTACGTTATTGGAAGATCATCAGTTTTATGCTAAGAAATCCAAATGCACCTTTGGAAAAGAAGAAGTTGAATATTTGGGACACATAATATCCCATGAAGGGGTAAAAGTGGACCCTTCTAAAATCAAGGCTATAAGGGAATGGAATAAACCAGTGAATATATCCAAGCTAAGAGGATTCTTAGGATTAATGGGATATTATCGAAGATTTATTAAAGACTATGCACTATAAGGGAATGGAATAAACTAGTGAATATATCCAAGCTAAGAGGATTCTTAGGATTAACGGGATACTATCGAAGATTTATTAAAGACTATGCACATAGAACTGCACCTCTTACAAATCTTTTAAAGAAAAATTCGTTTCAATGGAATGAAGAAGCAGGAAAGTGTTTTGAAGAATTGAAGGAAGTAATATCTAATGCACCGGTGTTGGCAACTCCCAATTTCTCTAAACCATTTATCATCGAATGTGATGCCTCTAGATTTGGTATAGGTGTAGTATTAATGCAAGAAGGGCACCCTATCACTTTTGAAAGAAAAAAGCTCAATAAGCGAGAGCGTCTCAAATCCACATACAACAAGGAAATGCTCGCAATTATGCACGCATTGGCCAAATGGAGACAATATCTGTTAGGGAGTAAATTTTCCATTCAAACGGATCATAACAGTCTTCAGTATCTCCTCCAACAAAAAACACTCTCTGAAGAACAACAAAAGTGGATTGAAAAAATTGCCGCCTTCGACATGGAGATATTATATAAGAAGGGGAAAGACAATGTAGTAGCAGATGCCCTGTCTAGGAAGGACGAAGGACTAACACTACTTGCAGTCTCGGTTGTTGTTCTTGAATGGCTTAATGAGATTCGAAGTGAGTACGCCAAAGATCTAGAAATGTCGGCTATAATCAATAATCTCTCAGGAAACTCAAAATTTGAATGGAAGAACAATATCTTATTGTACAAAGGAAGAACTTATCTAAACTCCAATTCCAAGTTTATATAAAAAATACTCAAGGAATCACATGATTCAATGTCATTCGGGCATGTAGGATATTTTAAAACCTACTACAATGCATGTCAGTGATTCTTTTGGAAGGTTTTGAGTCACTATATTCAAAAATATGTAGCAGAATGTGATAAATGTCAAAGAAATAAAAGTGAAAATATTATGACACCGAGGTTATTTCGTCCCTTAAATATTCCGAATCAGAAATGGGAAGAAATATCAATGGATTTTATTGAAAGGTTACCTGTATCTGATGGAAATGATAAGATCTTCATAGTAGTTTATAGACTCACTAAATATGCTCACTTTATTTCTATAAAGAAAACAAACTCTTCAAAGCAAATTGCTGAGATATTTTGCAAACATATTTATAAACTACACGGATTCCCGAAAATCATTGTGAGCGACATAGATGCCAAATTTAAGGGAAATTTTTGGAAAGAATTGTTCAACCATATAGGAACCTACCTAAACATGAGCTCAGCTTACCACCCACAAACAGATGGATAAACAGAGGTTGTCAATAAATGTTTGGAAGCTTACCTACGTTGTTATGCTACAGAAAAGCAAAATAAATGGGTTCAATGGTTGCGTCTCGCTGAGTGGTGGTATAATTCTACTTACCATACATCGGCAAAAATGACTCCATTCCAAGCTTTATATGGATACGAGCACTTGAAATGGAAAGATCTCGCTTCAGTCCAGTCAAACCTACCAGTGGTTAAAAACTAGCTAGAAGAACACCAAAAGGTTGTCCAAGTCCTAAAAGAAAATCTGAATATTGTACGGAACCGTATGAAGCAACAGGCTAACTGCAATAACACTGAGAGATAATTTGAAGTTGGTGACTGGGTATTTGTCAAGCTCCAACTGTACAAGCAATTGTCCCTGAAACAAAAAGGGAAACATAAATTAGCCCCAAAGTTCTATGGACCGTACCAAATCAACAAAAAAGTCAGCGAAGTCGCTTATGGTTTAAGTCTTCCAGATACAAGTCGTGTTCACAACATCTTCCATGTGTCATGCTTAAAAAGGGCACTTGGTGACCATCAGTCAACGCAAACGACACTTCCATTTTTAGATGATGAAGGAAGCATCATTTTGGAGCTCGAAAGTATCCTCTCTACCCGAGAAAAGAAGCTACGATATCGTGTTATCACAGAATACTTAATCAAGTGGAAGGATTTGCTCGAAGAATAAGCTCTTGGGAAACTGAAGCATTTCGTCAACAACACCCATCATTACGTATGCGTTGTGGACAAAGCATCTTTAAGAGAGGGGCAATGTTATGTATAATTTATTAATTATTATTAAATGTAGTTGTCTTAGGTTTATTAAGCTAAAGGGCATGATCATGCCCCTTCACCAAGGGACACCATAAGACTGTAATTAAAGCCTTGGTCATTCCCCATTGTAATCATCTCATTTTTATTATTATCAATAATAATATATATACATTTTCTTGTTAATCTGAGTTTTTATACTCCAGAGGCTTTCTTCACCACCATACAGGATATTCTTGTTAGTAGATGGGACAAGAATTGCACAGCTTTTCATTGTTTGGTTCACTCATTGAACCCAAAATACTAGAACCATGAGTGGCTGAATGGTGGACCTTTCCGTAGATTCCCTCCTCACATGGATGGTGAAATTTCGCAAAGGAGGAAAGATGCATTGAGGCGGATTTTTTAGGGTAGAGCATCCCTTGATAAGGTGGAGGATGTCTTTGCAGATTTTTCCACTGGCACTGGGCGATTTGCAAGCTATGATGCGATTAGAGACAGGGGGCTAAGAATCCCTATTCTTGGTGGGAAACTCATGGGACAACAAACCCTCTTCTACAGCAGTTAGCCATGAGGCTCCTCTCTCAGGGGACTTCATCCTCTTGTTGTCAAAGGAATTGGAGTACATATGAGAATTTGTATAGTGTTAAGAAGAGTAGGATTGGACAGTACAGGGCAGAAACAATGGTGTATGTGCACACCAACCTTCGTCTTATTTACAGACAGAAAGATGAGTGGTTGAAAGGAAAGACAAAGATGTGAGATGTTTTCCTGATAATATGGGTTTGGATAACAGTGTTGAGTTGGCATTGGCCAACTTGGATTTTAATGACCCAATGCTAGAGCTTGTCACTTTTGATGATGGTGATATTGTTGAGGGGTCATCCTCCACACCAACAGATGCAGAGATGGCATTGGATACAGAGGAGGAGGATGCAACAAAGGAGAACAGTGATGACCATCATTGTGATGCTGATTTTGATGATAATGATTGATGACTACTACCTTGAGGCTTGTAGTTGTTATGTATTTGCTATTTCTATTTGCCATTGACATTGCTACTATCTATGTAACACATTTTGATTTTGATGACTTAATGAGAAAATTGCAGTTTCTTGTCTTTCTCCTATTGGAGCATTGATGAATCTGTCACAATTGTATTTGTATGCATAATGTTACTTTGTAAAAGTTATAAATTTTAAATTTACAATGTAGAAACTACATCTATATCTGAATTTGTATCATGAATGAGAATTTGTGTAAAAATCATCTATTTAACCTAGGTTGCTAGATTTCTTGTACTCACTTTTCTACTGTATGCGAAGGATTGACGAAGCCATGCAAAAGTGTAAAAGCGGCCTGCAGAGCGACAGAAACATGTGACTGTAGCATAATGAATCTGTCACAATTGTATTTGTATGCATAATGTTACTTTGTAAAACTTGTAAATTTTAAATTTACAATGTAGAAATTAGATCTATATCTGAATTTGTATCATGAATGGGAATTTGTGTAAAAATCATCTATTTAGTATTAAATTTTAATATATATAGTCCCGGGTCCCGTGTTAGATAACCTAGGTTGCTAGATTTCTTGTACTCACTTTTCTACTGTATGCGAAAGATTGACGAAGCCATGCAAAAGTGTAAAAGCAGCCTGCAGAGCGACAGAAACATGTGACTGTAGCATAACAAATTGGTCACATAAGAAACTAAGTAATCTGGATTCTATGTATAGCGGGCTGGCTGGGAATGCAAAACGCAAGTTGATGATCTATTCTACAGATCATTTGCAATCGTTGTATTTACAATTCATTGCAATTAGAGTGCCGATTTATTTTTTTCCATAATGATTATACACTGAATGCATACTTTAATTTTCATCTTGTATGTATGTTATTTTGTTATATGGTAGGCTTTAAGCTTCATCTACTTCCTTTCGGAGGTAGTTTAACCAGATAGAATAAACTTAACTGGGAGAGTGTCATCAGACTCACTTACCTCTAGCGTGAGGGACATTTCCATTTTGTTGTAGTAGTCAGTGAATTGTTGGATGACCGGTCCATTGATCTGCCAAAGTTTTAACTATCTTGTCAGCAACAAGGTTATTTGGGAGCGGGTGTAGGAGCGACATTTTCAAGTTTTTGGTTCGGGAGTGAATAAAGAGCGAATTTAGTGTGTATTTATATATTTTAATATATATCTGTTAACAAAATCATGTAGACTCATAAATTAGATATAAAAAACATATAAACATATAATATTAATCATTTAAAAATTACAATTTTCATCAATCATATCTACAAGTTAGTAACATACATATCGAGTTTCATGATTCATCAATTTTGAAGTTTAAAGGTTTCAAAATTCAATACATAACATTTATCATCATTGATCACCAAAACTATATAAAAATTCTAACATTAAATGAAATAAATCAACTGTCAACTTTTACGAAACATTATATTTATCAATGTTGCGAACATCAGAATCGGGATAAAATTGGCAAGGGTCTAGAAGACCAAAAAACCGTTAAAATCAGAAAAATATTGATAAAAAATCGACAAGCATCACCAAAATTAAGATGCCATAAAAATATCTTTAAAAATCGGCAAACATCGGCTAAGCCAAAAAATCGTGATTTCGAGATAAAATCAGGATGTTGTCGAGATGTTCGCAACATTGATGTTCATATTTCATTACCAATCAATAAATTATAATTGCCAACTTCAAACTTAAATTGTCATATATTATTTACAAAAAATATCATAATAAATATGAAAGAGTCAACAATTATAAAATTACTATATACTAGAAAAGACAAGAAAAATCTATTATTTATCGCTAATGCTTGGCCTCTTGTCTACAGAAAAGTCTAATTTCCGAGACTTGTTGGAAAATCAGGATCTTTGCCATTAATATCACCCTCTAAGCATTAACAAAATCCAATGGAAATATTGTAATTCTCCCAGTTCTGAAATCCTAAAACATTGATAAGTCTGCTCGATTTTGAATGAGATCTAAAATTATATTTTCTCCATATGAAATCCAATGAGATCAGAACCACTCTCAAACATCCTAAAGAGAATTGCATATCAATACTAAGGCCATAGGCTTGATCGTTAAGCTTCCCCACTAAAAAAAATTATTGTTTCTTTGAAAAAAAATTACATTTGAAATGTTTTTAAGAAAAAAATTGCAAAAAGAAACCACCAAGTGAATTTTTTAGTGAGCTCGTTCTCGAAATTCGCTTCCTGCACAAATTTCGGAAATGCACTCCCGAATCACTCCCAAAAAGGGCGCGTTTCGCGAGCGGGTTCGAGAAAGGGAGCCGCTCCCCGCAACCGTGATCAGCAATGCATATCTCTACCCTAACAGGTAGAACCACCTGTGGATGGCATCCTGAAGTCCTTTTAGGTGCCAATCGGAGATTTTTTTTTTGGCTGTGATTTGTTGTGTGTGCGTTTACCGGCTTCATGCAGCAATTGAACTGACAATATTTTTGTTGGCGTTTTCCCAGTTCAGTTCTGCTCTTCAATTATGTTTCAAAGTGTATCCAGGGGTTGAACTGGTCAATATTAGAGCTCCATCAAACTTGGCATACACGGTTTAAATGTCTAGCGGTTGAGCTGGTCACTATTAAGAGCTCCATCAAACTAGGGCATTCACAATGAGAACCGCTTGATGAATAATGGAATTATTCACGAGTTATTAGAAAATACTCACACTATGTCATTTTACAATGAAAAATGAATGGTGTTCTTATTATTATATTATATCATTTCGGACTGGAATTTATATTATTGGAGAAAGATGCCAGTGCTGCATTTGTTTGGCAAAATTTCAGCAAGGATGACAAAGTTATGAGAGTCTCTCAATTTATTAGTAGTAGTTTTACAGGGAAGCATGTGACTTGGAAAATATTTAAACAGATAACCTTTTACAACCGAGTTCGGAAGTACTTAATAAAAGAAAAAAATGAAAGAAATTGATTAAATAAATAAATAATTGCTTAAATCAGTTAAAACATTGCACCATTTAGCACAATTTTAGGGGTCTCGTCCCCTTAATCCTCTGAGTGACAAATCTTGATTTATGACCGTAGTGCCATGTTTGTGAAGGAAATAGCCATACATATAGCTCAATATGTCATTTTGTTCATCCCTTTTATGTTCACTTAAGAATGGCTTGGGCAGAGAGAGAAAATGCCAAAGGAAATTGATATGACAAAGCTTTATCTTAATTTCGAGGATTTTATATCAATTGATATTAACATGGTGTTAATAATGAAAGAGATTCGCATATAATCGATATAAGCATGGTGTTAATAATAAAAGAGATAGATTTACATATGAGTGAGTATATAAAAATAGAATTATTATTTATATTTATATTGCACAATTTTAGGGGTTTCGTCCCCTTAATCATCTGAACAACACATCTTGATTTATGACCGTAGTGCGATGTTTGTGAAGGAAATCACCAAACATATCACTCAATATGTCATTTTGTTCATCCCCTTTATGATCACTTAAGAACGACATGAGCATAGAAAAAATGCCAAAGGAAATTGATATGACAAAGCTTTAAAGAAATCTTAATTTTGAGGATTTTATATGAACTGATATTAGCATGGTGTTAATAATGAAAAAAATTCTTATATAATTAATATAAGAATGGTGTTAATAATGAAAAAGATTAGCATATAATTAATATAAACATGGTGTTAATAATGAAAGAGATTTAGATACGAGTGAGCATACAAAAATAGAATTATCATAATTTATATTTATTTATGTTATTATATAATATAGGTCATATATTTGTGAAAGAGTGATAATAATTAAAGTGTATACATATAATATTAAAAAAATATAATATTTACGTTGTTTATTAAATTAAAAAAAATAAAAATAATTATAATATATCAACATATATATTTTGTTTATTAAAATAAAAAAAATAAAAATAATTATAATATATCAACATATATATTTTGTTTATTAAATTAAAAAAAATAAAAATAATTATAATATATCAACATTTATTTTGTTTATTTATGAAGTCTTATTATCTTAACATCATAGTTTTGAAATCTAGGTAATTAGATAGACTTAAGTAATGAACCAGTAGAAAAACTTAAACATGTTGGTTTGGTATCTAACTTGTACAATTAGATGTCATGTGTGAGGGGATTTTTAAAACCTCAATGGTAGTTGTTTAGATGGTTTTGTAGAAAACGAGAGGTTGTTTCCCACCTAAAATAGCTTCATTTGGCTATAAAACCAGCCCTCCTTCTAAACCTTAAACCTAAAACTTAACTCAACCCTAGGATTGTGAGCAAGAAGTGGTAATGTAAAATCCTTAAAGTAGAAGGATTTTTTTTTACTTAAATTTTGCACATTACCATTAATAGTTTCAGGATGTTTAAGAGTGGTTACAACCTTATTGGACTTTATATGGAGAAACTAGAATTTCATATCTTACTCAAAATTTAGTAGACTTGATAGTTTTCAAGATTTTTGGATTGGTATGATTACAACGTTTTCGTTTAATTCTATCATGTATGAGGGTATGGGATTGGCATTTAATCAAGAGGGTGAATCCCTTTATGTACCTTGATGTTGGTGGTATTGATTGGTGAACTCCTGTGATGTTGGTGGTATCAATTGTCTAACTCCCCTACAATGACCTCAACAAAAATGTACCCTTTAACCAAACCAAAATATTTGATTGGGCATGTTAAGATTTTTCTACCATATTATAAGGTTGATGAGATGAACCCTTCACTCAAACCAAAATAACTGGTAAGGCATGCCAAACTTTTTCTACCATCTTATAAGATTGATGAGATGAACCCTTCATGCAAACCAAAATCATTGGTTAGGCATGTTAAGTTTTTCCAATTTCTACTATATTATAAAGTTAAGGAATCCAAGTCAAAATACTTTGAGCCAAATCATGTTTATGTAGTTCTTGTGGATGATCCTATTTCTAGTAATGGTGAATTAGTAAGGAGTTTGATGAGTGATCATGTTGATCAATTATTTGTAGTAGGCTAGTGGCCTAGTAGCTTGTAACATTGTTTTTGGATTCTAGAGGCCATTTAGAGCCTCATTGATTATCTATTTTGTTGTTAATATGGCCATAGTCTAACAAGGTTTTGTTTTTGCCCAGAAAACAATGTAAATTTTGGCACGATTTTGATAAAATTTGGTGGAATATTTTTGAAATTTGGGTTACAACTGTCAAGTTTCAAGATTTTGGGTGCCCCAAGGGGTTTCGATGGTGCTGAATTTAATTCTACCATCAAAAACACAATTGAAACATTCCTATCAGATTTTTTGAAAAGAAATAACGAGTTTCCAGCCATTTTTCGGTGTCAGTCGAAATTGATGCCTAAATAAACAATATAGGTAATATATATTATAGCTGATGCCATTTTGATATATTCACCTTTACGTAGTATAAATAAGCAAACATAACATATTTTATCTTTAATAATTTGGAATCATAACTTAAAATCTTAAAATAATTATAAATTATTTTATATATATTTTTTCCAGAATTAATTAAAAACCTAGTTAGATAGATAAGCTAGTTCAAACTGCGATTCCAGTTTTTAAAACAATACTTAACACCATATTCTAGATACATACAATGCTTTGCTGTCCATCCTTTGAATATAGAAGAAGAGACATTCAATTTCTTCAAAATCCTGCTATCTAACATTTTTCCGATCACAACAATAAATAAAGTGAAGAGGAGGAAGTGATCTGAACGAGTTATTTCAGTGTAAGTTGCACTTCCCTTGGGCCCTTGTAACTTAAAATTGCAACTTGGGAGTTGTTATAACTTAAAATTGCAACTTGGGAGTTGTTATAAGATCGATCGGGGCTAGCTTGAGTTTGTTTAGCTCTCTGGTCAGTTTGACCCAGTGTAACAGTGCTTTTATCATATATTTTATAGATAGCTTCCTATAATCTTGTAAGGTGGTTTTCTTGTTCTTTTAGGGCTTTTATATTCTGCTTTCCGGTTTTTTTTAATATTTTGTTTTTATTTGTAGAACTTATTTTGGTTATTAATATTCTATTATTTTATGTATTGGTTATTAATGTTATATTATTTTATTTAATTTTGTGTAATTTTTTTTGTTGGTTGATTGGTGAATTTATGGAAACAGTCTTGGGTAGATTTATTTGAAGGGATTAGTCTTGTAAGCTCATTTCGAATCGTAATCTTTAGAGTGTCAAAGAAAGTGCTTATGTGACACACATTCGACTAATTAAACTAATCCTAAAGTCTTATTTAAAAAATATTTATATTTATTAGTAATAAATATATATCGTAACGAATATGATGTATTTGAGGTTTGTTTTCTTTTATAAATTGGGCTTTCATAAATATTTTTTTGTTAAAATAATAATAATTTTAATTTTTTCAAGTTTCCCGGTTCAGCGGTATACTCAAACAGCATATTTCAATTTCATGTGGCCAGTAAACTATCAGGAAACAATGAAAAAAAGAAGGATCAGAGATGAAACTCCATGGACTCGTGTTCCTCTCTATCAAGGAATTCAGTGATCCTGAAAAATCCTATCGGAAATTGTAGAGCTTCTTTGGAAAGCGCATCTGTTCGTGTTCATTTCTTTCTAGATATGGCTCAAAGATAGCCATTGGAAAAATTGCATTGCCTCCTGTATATCCTGTCGCAGAGACTGGTTAAAAATATTTTCCACTTCATTTTTCTTCTTTTCTCGTTAATAACTAATTTTAGTCCCCAAAAACCTGTAACTTGGGTGATGTTTTTTTTGGAGAAGCGCCTGAGAGGAGAGTTCTCAAGGCTATAAATTCGGTGTGATTGCTGGATGCGTGCCCAGGTGTATATCTGACGTAAAAGTAATGTGAACTGGAGATATGTAGGATCGCCCCCACGCTGAATAAGGGTGACTTTCGGCGGCACCATTAAAATATCCCCATGGATGTTCTGGATCAATCTGGGGTGGTGTACCGGTATTCGGATCTTCTTTTGTTTGGGATCAGTTTTGTAACCAAATCTGATGAAATGTCGACAGGGATGTCCATTGATCTGAACATGCTACAATTTTGAGCCTTGAAATCCTAAAAACAAATTGACATGGAAAACCTGCAAACTGTGCAGTGGCCCTGTCCATTATCCATTCCTTCAAGCATTCTGTTAAACTCATATGCTACCAGTTGAATTGGATTTTTCGAAGTTATCCTATTTGAGAAGTTTGTTTTCTAATAGAAGCTGGGGAGTGATTTTTGATTTGAGAGGAACAGAGTGTTTCCACAAAATATTCCATCGCCATTTAATTTCACTAGGAAAAAAAAAAAAAATTCAATAGATGAGGAATGGCCAAATTTGGTAGATTTTTCTTTTGTCCATACCATCTCATCATTTTCTTCATCCGGATGTTTGATGTAATTGGAAGTAAAGAGACTTGTTATTCCCATTTTACTACTGCAGACACAGAAATTATATGTTATTTAATATTCTATAATATAGTTAACATAATGCTTTAAAATAATTAAAATGTTTTAATCATTAATTATTATATTTTTATAATAATTTAATTTTTTAAATAATTATAAAATAAATATAATTAATATTATATTATATCATTAAAAAAATTATAATTTTGTTAATGATTAATAGTTCTTTTAGAAATACAATAATTAATTAAGAGTTTGTTAATACAATATTTTTTTTGGTTTGGTTAAGAGTTTGTTTTTTATTTTATTTTATTTAAAAAAATAGGTTAATAGCTCAAGATTTAAAGGTATTTGGTAATAGTGAAAGCTTGTGTTATTGGTGTACCCCATAGAAGCCCATTATTGTTATTGTTGTGCCTTTACATTGTTATTGTTATGTTGGCTAGTATTATATTGTGACCCCTTGGACTCCTATGTGACCTCTCGAAGAGGCTGATTTCTAAGTCATCGATCTATATTTTTTTCTATTTTGTGAGTTGGTTGCATACCGTTTGGGATTAGTGCTTGGGATTCTAGGTTTTTGTTTCTTCAAATAGGTCATCTTGGAATTTTCGCCATGAATTTTTTTCTACGAGGCTTCAGAAGCCGAAATTTTTACCACGTGGAGCCAAAATCTGT